>CM038795.1:157886268-158052450 GCA_021764765.1 Vicia sativa | reverse complement strand
ATAACTAATATGCACACATGCACGCTGATCCCGGCCTTCTTTACAAGGAGGCCTATTTCATTAATTGTTCCAATTAGTCGTTATAGTAGATAGCCCACTTGTTGCTACATGTAATTTAATTGTTTTATACTGGTCAGCCACCAGATGGCTTTTGTCGATTTTACTTGTGATTTGCAATTATCTCGATCCTATTCTTCTCATTCACCAAGCATTTAAAACACTTTTCAATAAAACTCGACCCAAATCGAAGTCTTCTTCTCAAACCTCATCCAACGTCGAGGTATTTTCAAAATGAATTTCTACAAAAACATAAGTGCGGTATTTAATTGAACCGTTAGAGGATATCCCGACGATTTAATTAAAATGTAAAGTATTTGGGCCATTGAGGGTAACCCAATGACTTAAATACTTTATTCCATAACACTTAATAAAAGTGAACTTTGTTTCACCTCACCCTTTCATAATAAAGATTTTGATGAGAGATGATCGATTGACCTCAATCACCAATCGAGTATTGAATCGTTAGAGGATATCCTAACGTTTTGGTACTTGTCATCCACAATTTAAAATCAATTCCAACACATTCAATATCTTTTGTGGCCCAAGCACCATTTACCTTTAAACCCTTTTCAAGATTAGACATGATTCATTTATAATCGAGATGCTTCTTCCTCTATTCCTAAGGTTTTCGACTTCTCCACTGAAAGTACTAGAGGTGTTCTCAAACCCTCCCTCATGTTGGTGCGTAGTCCTTATTCTTTATCACACCTTGTGGACGTTAGATGAGTCTTCTTTAAAATGACGACTTGTCTTTTCATCTAAAATCAATCAACAACAAACATTTTCTAGAGGAACTACTTTTGACTTTCCCATTGCATTAGGGAGTATTTAGGCACGCCTTTCAAAACCGTCAAACCTAAAATAATAAAACATTTCTCCTCTCTTTTCTATTTTAAACTTAGAAGATCGTAAAATTTTCACACTAACACACAACCACACTTTGAATAAATGGGTACCATCGAGTAATGATGGATAGGTGCTAATACTTTCCTCGCATAACCAACTCCCGAACCTATATCTCTTAATTCTAGAGACCGTCTTATCCTTTCTCTCTCGGGGTTTTATCTATATTTTCCGCTCTTTTTAGAACAAATAAAATTAGGATGGTTTAACTAGTTTTGAAAATTCATTCAAAAATGATTTTTTTTGAAAAAGCGAAGTGTTTGTGTGGCGATTTCATCGGGACATTTTCTGCGAGTTAACCCTAGTTTAGTTCTTTGTGTGGTTGTATGTTTATCGCTTTATTTTATTTTTCTTTGTACTTTATCTTATGTTTATGTTCTATTATTTATTTTCTATGCTTCATTTATTATCTTGTTTATATATCCATGTGTGGGAATTTTGATGGATCATTTGATACATAGATAAGCCCACTACCTGTGCTTCTAGGTCACCTTTTAGGAATAGAGGTCATGTAGCCTAGGTCCACCGACTCCATTGTCTTGTTGGTCTGCCAAGACTCCGCTTTAGAGTTGGTTGTTTTATGAGGTTGTCGCCTGCGATAGCGCAGACATCAATCTTGGACAAATGACCTATAACTCTAAGTTTGTTCATGTTGTCCTAACCGAGACCAAACGCTTCAAATTTTGATTTTGAGCATCCTGTTAAGAGCCGCTTTTTGGTATACTTTTTCAATACTATCGCCATGTAGGCCTCACTGATGAGTGTTTTAGGTTTACTTAATCACGCTTTGGAAAATAGAAAAATTTAATGGTTGCAAAAGGGTGTAAATTGAATGACTATCCATGTACAAATGTTGTATCTCGCTTTTGATATTAATGAGAGGCATAAGAAAATAAATCAAAATAATAGAATTATATTAATAGAAAATTTCCATTAATAGCCAAAATAAAATAGAAGAATTCATGAGAGAATGACACTTGGCAAACTTGCTAAAAAACTCATTCTAATTGTATATATTAAATAGATGTCAAAAAAATTTAATCAAAATCACGCTTCAAAAATTCATTTTAGTTGATTTATAATAAAATTATACAAATGTTTGATGTGTTTAATAATATATTTCTATTTATAAAAATATATCCGCTTTATATCTTATTCTTCCGTGAATTTCTAGATCTAGGTTTGATGGAGAAATAAAATAGGATTTGAAAATGGAGAATAGATTAATCAGTTGGAAAATAGAAAAAATTAATTGTGAAACGGTTGAAATGTGAAGTAGAAGGAAGACATGATAATTGGTGAAAAGGAAAGAAGTTAACATTGCATTGGGGTGTAAATTGAATGACTATCCATGTACAAAATGTATCCGTACAAAATGTTGTATCTGTGTTTTGATAATGAGAGGCATAAGACAATAAAATCAAAATAATAGAATTATATTAATAGAAAATTTTGCTATTAGCCAAAATAAAATAGAAGAATTCATGAGAGAATGACACTTGGCAAACTTGTTAAAAAAAACTCATTCTAATTGAATATATTAAATAGATGTCAAAAAATTTAATCAAAATCACGTTTCAAAAATTCATTTTTAGTTGATTTATAATAAAATTTATAAAAATGTTTGATGTGTTTAATAATATATTTCTATTTATAAAATATATCCGCTTTGAGATATCGATCGAACTCTATTGGTTTAAGGATGCTAGATTTAGCATCTAATCCCCGCTTTGTTATGTTCAATTGGTTAAGGCTTCAGATTAAGTTAGCTTGTAATGGGTATTGTGATAAAGCCCATTAGTTTAGTATGTTAGGTTTATTATAAACAACATATTAGTCTCTCATCATGCATACGTGAAATCCTAATTTAGGGTGAGATATTTGTTATTCTTGTACTTGTAATCTTGTTTGAAGATAAATGAAAGAATAGCTTAATAACCAATCCCTCGTTCATCGTGTTGTTCATTCTTTTCCTACCTTGAGCAACAAATTTATATTTTGTTCCAAGGCATCCGATCACACAAACAAATTGCGCGAGAGAAGATGCCTTCGACAAAAGTAATGATTGAAAAGTTCACCGGAGTGAACGATTTCGTCCAAGGCCAATTTGAAAGCCCCACCGGTTCGGTATTGTTCGAAGCGTGAGGAGAGTCACCATGAACAAAGCGTTAACGATAAATGAGAAGAAGGAATGATAGAGAAGGCCCACATCGCAATTTTGTTGAGCCTTGGTGATAAGGTTCTTCGGCTGTATCAAAGGAGATGACTTCGCGTAGGGTTATGGGTGAAACTTGAAAGTTTGTACACGACTAAATCGTTGGTGAATCGACTCTACTCAAGCAAGCTTTGTATTCATTCAAGATGATCAAGAGTGTTATGGAAAATGGATATGTTCAACAAGATGATTTTGATCTTGAAAATATTGATGGAAGATCGATGATGAAGATCAGCTACCGTTGTTGTCATGCTGCGCTTCCATCACATGCCCACTTCAAAGAACTCTCTTGTATGGAAGGAGGTGTATCAAAAATTTACAAATTTCTCGTTATAATGAAGTCGCCATCGAGTATTTATTTATTCCAAAAGGAATGGAAAACATCGAGTAAAACCCACGAGCAAAGGATAAGATAGTCTACAAGACCAAGAGATGGATTCGGAGTTGCTATGCAGGGGAAGGTATTAGCACCCTCACATCCATCGCACTGGGGACCCGCTTAGTTCACGTGTGTGTTCAAGTGCAATGATAATTGCTATCTTATGAGTAATGATCGAGAAAGGAGAAGGAAGAAGGGTTTTGGTTTTATATTATTTTGAGTTGCGGTTTCAAAACCTTGTGCCTACGTATTCCCTGCAATGGGAAAGTCAAAACTCGTAGTTCTTCTTGAAAATGAAAAGATTGTTGGTTGGTTTGAGAAGAGAGTGATGCATGGGCACGTAAAAACATTTGAATGAGTTTAGATTAATTTTATAGGACACAAGTGTTTGTATGTCCAAAGTAGATACTTGGGACTCGCACACTTAGAGTGAGAAAAGGTAGATACCTTGACTCCCTCATTTAGTCCTTTTCTTAAAAAAATGAGATATCTTTAAAGTATATTTGTCGGGTTATGATTCATCAATGTAAGTCAGGTGACTTATTCTTGATTAAATCTCGAGAGAATAGACAGATGTCTATCCCCTACCATTCGACCCTTATTTATTTAAGAAAAGAAATTTTTGAAAAGTCACTCGACGTTGGATCGAGGTTTGGAACTTTAATTATGAAAGTGTTTTGAGCGGGTTATGATCAATCAATATAAGTCAGATGACTTATCCTTGATTAGATCTCGAGAGAATAGACAGATGTCTATTCCCTACCATTCGACCCTTAAAGAAAGTTTAGATTTGGTATATGGACCAAGATGCGCGTGGTTTGGAGAGAAACAAATAAATAATTGTGAACTAACTCGATAAAAGCCCATACAAGGTGGCTCGCACAAATGATAAGACAATTGATATTGTGTAGGTGTATGCACGAAATAAATTTAATCGACTAATTAAACAAAAATTAATCAAGTAATTAGTTTAATAAAATTAATTAGATGGACTAATCAATTTTAAATAACCTAATTAGATAATTAAATAATGTTTAACTAATCAATCAAAGTTTCATTGTAAGCCCAAAGCACGTGGTGTGTGCACAAATGTGTGGCCGTTGTGACGCTTCAAAGCTTTGTCAACTCAAGGGTTTAAAATGATTCACAGTTATTAGTTTAAAAATGATTTTTTGGTTTTGTGTAAGTGATGATTAAATAATAAAATAAATATGAGATGAATAATTATTACAAGTTTTTGCGGGGAGGGATACATCAATTACAAATAGGGATAAAGATAAATTAAAGAGAAAGCAGAATTAATCTATATCTTAACGGAATATTAACAAAAATTAAAATACGGAGAAGCTTAAATGCCAATTATTATATTTGTATTTTTATTAGATTAACTAGAATAAATTGTAGAAATTAATTCTAAGAAGTCTAATAATATATTTGTATAATTTTATTTACAAATGAATATGGTATGGTATAAAATAAAATAAAATAAAAAATAAAAATAAGTATGATTATATATATTTACAATATTAAATACTAAGTATTATAAAAATAATATTATGTATAATTATATTTACAATAATAAATAAAAAGTAAAAATACTAAGTATTTATATTTATATATACATTACTAAATATAAGAAATAAAAATACTAAGTATCATATATTTACAAAATTAAACATGCATTGCAAAATATTAAAATATTAATAGAAGTAGTAACTCATCATTTTAAATGCTAAAGCGAGTGTGGATGCACTAATTGGAAGTGAATGTTTTGAATAATCCTTGAAGATCTTCACAAGTAGCAAACTCGTTAGTAGTATGAGTGGGATGAAATCGAAATTAAAATGAGATTGCAACAAATTAGAACATGGTTAATAATTCAATTTAGAAGCAACAAGAATGCATAAACAAGCAAGAACTAAAGTCAAATTGTCAAATGAAATCAACTTGAATTAGCAAGGAAATGACAAGTTGCTACAAAATTTCAATCACATTGTAAACCAAAAAAACTCACATGAAAAGTTTCGATCTCAAGCACACACAACACAATTCAAAAATTGATGTAATTCAATCCGAATCAAAGTTTTAGTATCGGAAAAGTGGTGAATTGACATTTGATTCAAATTACAACTACATCAATTCATGAATTCCCTTAACTCTCATCAAAATTCAACAATTCAAGTAACTCGAGTTACACTCCGACACAAACAACCAACAACAATTATCATCCGAAGTTGCATATTTGAATCATAACTCAAAATCAATCGAAATAATGAGTAAACAAGTGGTAAACATGCATTAGAACACACACTTTTAAATCCGGACAGCAACTAAACTAATCGAAATAACACTAAAAACTCAACCGAAAAGTGATCAATTGTGAATGGAAAGCCAATGATATCTCAAACAACTTCAACATTATTCGGATTCAAAATCAATTAACTTCCTTGCTCAAATTAATGTGAAAGAAAAGAGCGTCGTATTGCCTATATAATTTCTCGGTTATATCTTGCGCGTATAAACACGACAATATCAAACCTTCATTGAAACTAACAATTATCACCATTATTCGCAATTAAGATTGACAAAGTGATGCTATCTTTCAAGTTTCGAACCAAGGTAAAATGGTTCGAACTTCCATTGAGAATAATGATAAAATCGGTGTAAAAACCAACATTAATGTTCGGTTGTCCTAACACACATGCCTCATAGTTTCTCGGTTTGATTTTCACATGAATAAACATGGCATTATCGTCACCTCATTGAAACCATAAAAATATCGACTATCGCAACCCACACATTCAACAGAGAGGTGTCATCATTAATTAACCTTGAATTCAATACTTAGATTTTATCAAAGTTTCTTTTGAACAAAATGAACATTATGAAGATAGAAACAACGGTTGCTCATAGTTCCTTGGTTATATCTTATGCGGATAAGCGCAATAGACATTAAACCATCATCGGACTAGTATGGAATCCATCCCAAATTCAATCAAAATTAGAATAACGTAATAACGCCTTTCTCATTTGGTTTCTCCGTGAATAAACACGGAAACAAACATCACCTTCATCGAAACTAAACGAGCATCAATCCATTACAAAATTGAAATCTTAAATTTAGCACAAATTTAAAATCAAAGTTCAAACAAAAATAGGACGACATTATGCTATTTACAAATCGACATCGAAAATTGAAATCCGGTGTAGACAACCGATTTTATTCAACTTTAGGACTAACACACTAGTAAAAATCAGAGTTAGAAAACCAAACAACTTCAATACTAGGGTCTAACACATAAAAACACAACAACATCATCAGAATCAAACCAGCATTTCATAGAAGTAGACCACATAGCAGATATCATATTATTTCCGAATACTATTTGACAGAGACAGTTTGAGAAGGAAATGAGTGTTACCGAAAAACGTGGATGAATCGCCCGTAAGTCACCATGAATCTTGGAAGGAAATTGAAGTTGGAAGTATCACGTTGTTCTTGACGAGGTTAAGACAGAGTATTGGTGATGAGCGAAATCTCCACGCGGTATAAGTGCGGTCCGAACATATATGGTTTCTAAGGCGACCTTGTGAGATTGTTGGATGAACTTCACGCAAAAATGCCATTCACGACATTTCCAACAACAGGGAAGAAAGTGAGGTGTTTGGAGGTAATTGGTTGGAAGGAACTGAAGTTTATTTGGAGGGCGGTGGGAGGAGGAGGAGGAGTTGGATGGAGGCTTTCGGTTGGAGAAGGTGATTGATGAGTGATTGGGTACGATGGTGAGACGGAGGGTATCGGAGAGGGAGGTTGCGGTTTGGATGATGGAAGGTTATGAGAAAGTGGTATGTACATAAGGGTGGAAGGGTCACGGGTCGGTTGTGGGTTCCGAGAGGTATTTATGGTGGGAGTTGGAAGAAGACGCGGAGTAAGGTTGTGGTGGAAATGGAAAGGAGTTATGGTGAAAGGGACGGGGAGTTGGATGGAAGAAGTTTGGAGTAGGCGATGATGAAGATGGCGGAAGGAGGGAGGCGAGGGTAGCGGAGGAGTATATCTGAGAGGGAGTTATTTGGTGAGAAAGATGAGTGGAGGGTGAGGAAAGCGAGAGAGGTAAGAAGATATAATTCTTACGCCTTTTGTTTTCGCCTCCTATGCCTCACTCTTTTTTGTTCCCCGTACAAACAATATATACTAAAATAATTAGGGTTTTCAACATTTTTACAAATGTCAAAATACCCTTGTGATAAAATGGGCCACAAAGCCCAAAAGATTAAAAACATTCTACTCAAAAATATTTTTGTTTTGATTTTAGAGATAAAATTTGACACTTAAAATTGTCAAAAATGATAAAAATTCGACAATAAATTATCCAAAAATAAAATGAACACATTAAAACAAACTACGAGTGTCAAAGATTAAAGAAAAATTGTTAAAAGATCAAAATTGAAATAAAATGATAATAAAGGATACCCGAATTTAAAATACTTACGGTTAAAACGAGACTTGAAATGTATCGAAAAATTAGAGAACACATTTTTATGATCTACGCACAGATTCATAAAGCGACTAAAAGGAAAACTTGAAATATTTTCCGCTAATTTTACGCACATTGTCGAATCTCTTTAACAATCGTTTATAAACCGAAAATTCAATATTATCGACATAAAACAACTCAACATGATGCAAGAATCAAGTAAGGAGATAAAAATCGTGAAGCAAAACATCGTATTTTACAACTAAAAGCGATGCAAATGTCGATTTAAACCGACTTTTGGTCAACTTAAATACGACTAATGATGCGGATCGATGAATGAATGATTGTTTAATGCCAATGACCCAAGCATATGCGGATGAATGTGATGCTTGACTCATATGACTTGGAGTTAGGAGGGAAAATTTTGGGGTGTGACAGCTGCCCCTATTTAAATATCTTTAACCAGGCGATTTGAAGAAACATTTTTGAATCGTCTGGTAAAAGATAATTTAAATACAACAGACCCCAAATTTACGATGAAAAAACAAAAATGGGTATGATACGCATGCAAATGTCATGATACGAGAATGCGATGAATCAAGAAACCATAATAATTTCTTTTATTATGCAATATGAATGAGTGCAGGGGAGCAGGCTCATCAAAGTGTCAAGAGGACAAAATTGATAATGGACTAAGTCTTCCGAAAGTTCTGGCGTTCCACCAAGAATAAGTTTCAACTTCTTCTTCAACCAATATATTTCATCTAGAATTGGCACCTGGAAAAGGGTAACAAAGCGATCATTTGACAACAAGCTAAGATTTCACCCATTGAAGTTTTTTCAAAAAATCAACGACGAACTATGTCTCATAATGAAGAGATTGCCATCCATCAGAATAACAAATTGACGACGAACTGTCTCTTGTAATAAAGAAACTTTCATCCACCGGAGCAACAAAATCAACGCAACATATAACCATATGTTGAAACTTCAATCATCTTCTGCCAATCACCATTAGCAGTCGAATTCAGCAATGCACATAACCATATGCAAAACTTTAATGATAATCATCCTTTTTTTTGCTATTAACCAATAGCAGCAACAACATATAACCATATGTTGAAACTTCAATCATTCTTCTATCAATCACCATCAACAGTCGAATGCAGCAATGCACATAACCATATGAAAAACTTCAATGATAACCATCATTTTTTGCTATTAACCAATAGTAGCAACAACACATAACCATATGTTGAAACTTCAATCATTCTTCTATCAATAACCATCAACAGTCGAATGCAGCAATGCACATAACCATATGCAAAACTTCGACGATAACTATCATTTTTCGCTATTAACCAATAGTAGCAACAACACATAACCATATGTTGGAACTTCAAACATCTTCTACCAATAACCATTAGCTGTCGAATGCAGCAATGCACATAACCATATGCAAAACTTCGGTGATAATCATCATCATTTTTTATTTATTTATTTATTTATTTTTGCTATTAACCAATAACAGCAACAACACATAACCATATGTTGAAACTTCAATCATCTTCTACCGATCACCATCAGTAGTTGAAAATAAGAATGCACATAACCATATGCAAAAACTCGATGTTGACAATTCCTTTTTGATAATAACCATTACTTAGAGAATGCCATGATAGTGTAAACACTTTAATGGGAATAGAACTAACAAGCTCTAAACTCATGGTTGAAAAAATGGATAATTCCAAATTGAACAAATATTCTTCCAATCAATCTTGACAGTAGACCAATAACAAGGATGCAATCTGATGAAGATAGCCATCTTCGATCAGAAACTCTTCAAAACTCCATGTCGAGAGAGATATCTATGTTTGAATGAGGCGAGGAACTCACTGGGGAAATAAACACACCAGAGGCTTGCAAGGAGATTAACTGGGAACACCTCAGAAAATCTGGTCCATAGAGGACTATTGCCACTTTAAGAATTATTGAGAGATTGTTATATGCAAGAATCTGAATAGATCTTGGTTGAGAATAACAACACTGGGGATACCACGATGGTAATCCTTGCTGGAGAAGGCTCGCTTGGGGAAGATGAAGCTTTAATGGAGAAAACTTCCGAAGATAACTCTGTGGGGAAGATCACTAGGGAAATCCAAGTAGAAAATTCTGTTGACACAAGAGTTCTTTGGGAAAACCAATCACTTCTTTGGGAAGAAAATTAGCTGAGAGTTGATTGCACCACCGATTCATTTTGATTTTTTTTGAATAAGCATTCAACTTGCCGGGAGAAGAACTAAGTTGCCATTTGAGAAATAGTCTTCTTGCACTTGACTTCATTCGAAAAATCCCAAGTCCGATCGAGGTTTATGCATGAATATATTGTATATGATATGTCTGAGTGAAGCGACGTGACTAATGCATGAAGATGATTTATGTGATGATTTATTAATGCATGTATGGATTATATGATATGTACCAAATAAAATTCGGCTTTGAAGGGTGAATCATCGACGAACCGACTTTTAAGATAAACCACCAAACAAATGGCGAAAGAAAATTTAGCAACCGAGATTGGTGAAATAATTTTACCACCGAAACTAAAGTTTAATGATTACACCATCATCGAGAACTACCGACGTGAACTGATTTAAATTAACAAGAAGACGAGAACCGACTACCGACGAATCGGATCTAAATTAACAATGACGAACCACTACCGATTGAACCTGGATTTAAATGTCACGACGAGAACTGACTACCAGACGTGAACTGGATTTTAGGATATATCAGCGAGAACCGACTACCGACGTGAATGGATTTAATGATACCCAACAAGGTCAATTTTTATTGCACAATATGAGATGCATGATTTAATGCATGATTTATGTTAGTGTATGCAATATGTTTTGATCGTATGATTGGTAGTGCATGAAGATGCTTTGACTATTTGACTAGTTAAGACCAAGAAAGATTCTTGAAACAATTTTCCCATCAAAGGAAGTTTTCGATGACTCGCCACCCAAATTTAAAGCAACAATTGACGCTGATGTAAGATTTTTGAGTATCTTGAAAATCAAAGGATTGTTTGTATATAACAATCATTTCCCCAGTCTGTTGAGGCTCTGATGATATTTTCCTTGAGAGGATGCCGAAACAACTTACAGTGATCCGATATTTGAGATCTTGCCCCAGAATCTTGAATTCTAATGCAAGATGCCCCTGATTGACTGAATCTTGAAGGATCGACTTCACCGTGCTATAGAAATAGCATGAACCAATATGCTTTGTGGAGGTACTCCAATGTGTCTTGGTGACTTCTTCAGATTGACTGTATTTGGGTAATTGGCTATGCAAACATAGGGAAGACTTGCTCCAGGATGAGATTTATAGAGACTCCTATGTCTCGAAGTAATTGCTTCAGATCAACAGCATATGAGCAACTAACTTGATGGAACGAGAGCTTTCTGAAGGCTCCAACATCTCGACGTAATTGCCTCAGATTGATTGAATCATGAAACGACGGTTGTCCCAGGTTAACCGTTCTTTGAGAAAGACCAAACCACCACGATTGCTTTAAGGACGCCCCAAATTGGCGTAAGTTTGAGGAACTCAATTTGACTTAATTGCCCCAAGTTATGTAATCTTGAGAAAATAACTTGTGACATGCTCAACGGAGTCCTTAAACGTCCTGCCCCTTGATACAAATAACTGCTAACTCAACAGAATAATCAAGTTTCTCTTCTTTGGACAAAGTTAAACTCTTCGCTGACGTTCATTATGAGAACTTATTTAATGTCAGATAATCGTTTTACATGTAGAATAATGTTTATTGTGACAATTATAATGCAACATTTATGCTTCTTGAAGTTTTGTATGAAAAACATTATGAATTTTTTTTGGTGAGTGAAACATTTTTAGAGTGCAACGTTGAAAATTTTTCCTTTATGAAAGATAAGACAAGCATATGATACCAACACAGATACTTACTGTGACACCCCAAAATAATGCAATAATTAAATACTTATGATTTTTAATTATTAAATTAATTGAGGTCATAATTTATTTAGTTTATTGGATTATTAAGTTTAATGATGGAATTAATTGGAGAGAAGGATTAATATTTATTTTATTTAATTATGATTAAAAAGGAATAAGAGGAATAAAAGGAATAAAATAAGGAAAAGAAGGAAAAGTAGATTTATTTGGAGAAAACAAGACTACGTAGAAGTGAGAAGAGGAGAAAGAAGAAGGAAAACCTAGAAGCGTCAGAATCTCGAAGAACCCACAAGGTAAGGGGTGATTTCGATGACATCGCTTATTATAGGTTTTGATGTTGATTCTATAGATCATAGCATGTTAGGAAATTGTGTTTGTGAAATTCTAGGGTTCCATGAATGTGTCCCTAAGAGTGTCGAGGTGTCGATTGAGTCGAATGTATGAAATATGATTAAAGTGTCGATAGATGAAAATAGATGATGGAAATATGTTGTTGATGCAAAATGATGTAATTTGGTGTTTCCAATGATGGAATTGTATGGGTAAAATGGGTTTAATTGAAATGGAAGGATGTCAAAAGTGCGTAAATGACATTTATCGAGAACCGGTCGATATGACGGAACCGTTCCCCATTCAAAAATCGGGCATTTTCAACTTTCGGAACCGGTTCCGCTCGGTAGGAACCGGTTCCAGTGCATTTTTCCAATTTTTCAAAACTTCAAAATTCATAACTTCCAAACCGTAAGTCCGTTTGAGCCTTTGGACGTTATTTTCTAAATTCAATGCTCTATCTTATGAAATGAAAACATTTTAGAAAATTTGAAATTATTTTGGGAAAGTGGTATAATTTCTAAAGATGATGATTATTAGCTAATACATAATGACGATGTATATGTAGTGATGTACTTGGTGATGAGGATCGATAATGTAGGTGAAATAGCATGGTTATGCTATTGTTTGATGTATGCATGATTGGTTTAGATATCTGATTGATTGTTTTGCATGTTATGTCGATGTTAGATGTATGCATGATTGTTGACGTATCATGTTGATTTTGGTGATTCTTATGTTAAATGAATGTATACATAGACCGATTAATGTTGCATGCTATTGATGTGCGCATATGCATTATTTTGGTGAATTTAATTCCATTGTGCGGAATTTGACTTGGATTGCCGATAACCGATACCGAGTGAGGATGGGTGGTTAGGCTGGATTCGTGTCCGAGTGGTTATGGACGAATCGATGGAACTGTATCCGAATGATGATGGATCGGTGTTGGGTGACTTGGTCACGAAGTCGGTACCGCATGCATTGAGTCCGCATTAGTGTTTGCATAGGATTGTAACATGCTAGGATGTCTTCCAGTGTTGCAATGCCTTTATTGTTGATTGATGATGTATGATGAATTGTGTGACTATGATTGTGTATTGGGTTCTGATCGGTATTAAGTGGTGGAATAATATGCTTGTATTATATTGTTGATTGAAAGATTTATAATATGCTTTAATTATGAGAAGTCTCACCCTTACTTTACCATTTCAGATTAAATTAGCAGCTGAGGAGTCGGTGAGGATGGCTCTAGAGCTTATCTTTTAGTCCGTGTGTCAGTGTCATGCTCTGATTAGATTGTAACACTGGGGAACGCTTAGTTAAGAGAATAATTACTATTTAATAGTTTTGGATTTGAATTCCTTAAGAACTATGATGTTTATTTAAATTTTGATTTTGGTATTTCCGCTGTGTAAGACATGGTATTATAACGATTGAATTGTTGGATGTTGATCCTCAGTGTAGCATGGCTACTGTTGAATGAAGTTTGTTTTAATTATTAATTGTGACATCCCTTATTATACCGTGTTAACTCTGATTAAAGATGATTTAGTTATTAATTTAATTAATATATTCGGGGTATTTAGATGGGGTGTTACACTTACCACACACTGTAGGAGTCAGGTAAACGCGATCCCTCCGTTGTATGCTTTTGAATTAACCTATGCTTCAATTAGGACTTTTGAGGGTTGTAACGTGGTCTGGTTCACGTTTTTTTAGAAAAAAGATTTTTAGGCTCAAAATATTTGGTGCCCACCCATTCTCCATGATGTTCTTCAGTCCTAAGTTCAATTATCCTGATACGAGCACTCATCTCGCGAAAGGCGTTATGATGGTTGAGGAACCAATACGAGGTTTCTTGGACACGATCACCACATTTGGTATTTGACCACATAACTTGTTCTTTGTTGAAGATTTTCTCCAAAATGCATTTCGAATTTTTTGCTTTCCCAAATCTTGCGACTTTTACCTAAGCGACTTATTACTAAGTTTCGCCTTAGCTTTTTGTCTTTTCCTATTCATCATTTCATTTTTTTTGAACAAGTCGTGGATCTTTACACAAAAAGTGACGGTGACTGTCTGAGTCCTTGGGTAGATGAGGGATAACCGTTGTTGTATCGTCATCTATTGACCTTACGATGTGCGAGAGATACCCAATATGGTATCATTCCCTTCTGATGCACAGTGTTGATAGATGAAGATTTACTCTTGCGGTTCTGACCTTCCTCAACCTATAGAAGGATAGCCATTGTTGTATCCTTTGATGCACACTCTCTTGATGAGTTCGAACGCTCAATCGATTAATCAACACTACCCACCGTTGAAAATGAGGGTTTTTCTAAACAGAAAAGAAACTCCTACTTCAAGGCTCGAAGGGGGTTAACGAGGGTCTAGCTCCCTTATAACTCCGGTGTTTAGGAAATTGAAACAAGGCCTGCACATCATCAGCAAGGTTTTTACTCAAGAGCATACATTCAGAGATCTAGCATTTTTCAATTATCGTCATCCTCCCTCCAATCTTTGCCTAGGCGAAAGGATTGGTAACGTTGGTATCAAAACGCTCGCAAATCATTTAAAGAGTGATAACGGATGAATTGAGTGACAACAAATGGATTACTTCAAGACAAACATACTCATTGCATTAATATAAAAACAAACAAGTTTCTACATGCAAACAAAGTTTAAACAATTAAACAAGATACACATGAAAATGCAGTGAAGAAATAAAAGACTGTCGTTGTTGAGGAGACTTGAACTCTGTCTTGACTTGTTGATTCAGATGAATTTCTATGGTCTTGGTGCTCACTTGAGTACGGGGTTTCCATTCACAAACAAATTTCCTCCTTGAAGAGTCAAGTACTTCTGGTCAATCAACTGTTGAACTTTGGCTTTGTAGGCGTTGTCCTCGTTGAGTGGCTCATCGTTCCATCATGGTATCCACATCGCGTGTTATGATCATAACCAAGCGGAATACCTTTTGGGTTAATAAATTTAGGAACCACCAATGAATTTTGAACCGAGATATGTAAGTCGATCGTAAGTCACCGAATTGGATCAAGAGGAGCATTCCTTCTTTCCAAATTACTTCGAGGCTTGCGTGGATTCTGATGCCAACTCTGATATCCACGACCTTGAACTTGATTTTTTGCATGAGGAGTGCCCCATGGTTGTTGGTATTGTGAATCGAGATGCATAGGTTGCGACATGAACAACTGCTACATGAGGTCGACCATGAGGTGAGGTGGAGCTTGCAGAGCTTCCCAAATTGCATTGGTTTCATAATCCTCTTCTTCCATTTGAGAACCTCGAAGAATTCGCCTCATCACCTACTCGAGGCATCTTGAGTTTCCCACTTTTCGCACCGCCTCAATCGCTCTCCCACCATCACTAAGTCAGAGAAACTTGAAGATGTACAACCTATCATTCTTTCGAAGTATGGATTAGGTAAGATATTCAAACACAAGTCAACCAACTCCCTATCAAGCATTGGTGGTTTAACTCGGGCAACCAACTCTCTCCATCTTTGAGCATACTCCTTGAACGACTCGTTAATATTCAGAGAAAGATTCTGTAATTGAATACGGGTTGGAGCCATGGAAAGGTTGAACTCGTATTGTTTCATGAAAGAAAGATAAGTCTTTCCAATTGTGGACATCCTTTTTATCAAAGACATCCATCAAACATCTTCAAATGATCCAAAATCCTTTGTAATTCTCAAGTTTCATTTTAAACTTTGGTGGAATCTCGACTAAGCAAAACGATCTAGACCAATAGTATCGCTTCCATTCAATACCCTCAATTGTTCGATCAAGACACATTCATCGAGGAGCTCCGTGTTGACCATTGAACCTTGAGGATTTTGCATGTAGTTGGCAAACCTCCTCGAGGATGTGGGATATAATCTTCGAACAATCGATCCATATCGATCACATGAGGAGAATCGTACATTGGATTAGATATAACAAAATCTTAACATGGAATCAACATGATCTATATCCCGAAAATCAACATTTGATCCACCTTATCTTTCACACCGTCCTCTCTTATCAATACTTGATTATGTCCCAATTGGTCTATCGGAATGAACAATGCCAAAACAAAACAAAATCAAATTTCATGCCATGCATGCAAATGCAACAATGGTTCACAATGTTGCAATAAAGATGCAAAAAAAACCCGTTTCGATAAAAACCTACCATAAACAATAAATCACCAATTATAACAATGGAAACGACCTAGAAATCCGACAATTTAATCAAAGATAAAATCCGAAAGCACTACAAACCAACTACCCAGGAGTCAAAGATTTGTTTTCCGGTTCCTAAAGTGATAACTAGAGTCATAGGCCCCATTGAAAGTATTATCGACCATAGACATGTAAAGTCAACAACATCCCAAGAGAACCGACTCTAGGCATCCCCGACCGACAAGTCGAGCCTTGCAAGTCTAAGTACTACACAACGCCTCTAATCAAAATGTTTTTCTCGCACTGTAATGAGTCTCACACATAGTAACATATTACCTTGAGAAACCCAACATCACCGCATTGAAATAAAACAGTATATAACCATAAATAATATAAAACAATAAGAAAGCAATAAAACAATAGAATACATAAACACACAAGAGCTAAACTAGGGTTGACACGCTTATGGTACAAATTCCCCAGGATCAATCAGCCTCGAAAAATTTACAAATTTCTCATTACAATGAAGTCGCCATCGAGTATTTATTTATTCCAAAAGGAATGGGAAAACATCGAGTAAAACCCACGAGCAAAGGATAAGATAGTCTACAAGACCAAGAGATGGATTCGGGAGTCGATTATGCAAGGGGAAGGTATTAGCACCCCTCACATCCATCGTACTCGATGGGACCCGTTTAGTTCATGTGTGTGTTCAAGTGCTAATGATAATTGCTATCTTATGAGTAATGATCGAGAAAGGAGAAGGAAGAAGGGTTTTGGTTTTATATTATTTTGAGTTTGCCACGGTTTCAAAACCTTGTGCCTACGTATTCCCTCGTGCAATGGGAAAGTCAAAACTCCGTAGTTCTTCTTGAAAATGAAAAGATTGTTGGTTGGTTTGATTTTAGAAGAGAGTGATGCGCATGGGCACAGAAAAACATTTGAATGAGTTTAGATTAATTTTATAGGACACAAGTGTTTGTATGTCCAAAGTAGATACTTGGGACTCACACACTTAGAGTGAGAAAAGGTAGATACCTTGACTCCCTCATTTAGTCCTTTTCTTAAAAAAATGAGATATCTTTAAAGTATATTTGTCGGGTTATGATTCATCAATGTAAGTCAGGTGACTTATTCTTGATTAAATCTCGAGAATAGACAGATGTCTATCCCTACCATTCGACCCTTATTTATTTAAGAAAAGAAATTTTGAAAAGTCACCGACGTTGGATCGAGGTTTGGAACTTTAATTATGAAAGTGTTTTGAGCGGGTTATGATCAATCAATATAAGTCGATGACTTATCCTTGATTAGATCTAGAGAATAGCAGATGTCTATCCCTACCATTCGACCCTTAAAGAAAGTTTAGATTTGGTATATGGACCAAGATGCGTGGTTTGAGAGAAACAAATAAATAATTGTGAACTAACTCGATAAAAGCCCATACAAGGTGGCTCGCACAAATGATAAGACAATTGATATTGTGTAGGTGTATGCACGAAATAAATTTAATCGACTAATTAAACAAAATTAATCAAGTAATTAGTTTAATAAAATTAATTAGATGGACTAATCAATTTTAAATAACCTAATTAGATAATTAAATAATGTTTAACTAATCAATCAAAGTTTCATTGTAAGCCCAAGAGCACGTGTGTGTGCACAAATGTGTGGTCGTTGACGCTCAAAGCTTTGTCAACTCAAGGGTTTAAAATGATTCACAGTTATTAGTTTAAAAATGATTTTTTGGTTTTGTGTAAGTGATGATTAAATAATAAAATAAATATGAGATGAATAATTATTACAAGTTTTTTGGAGGATACATCAATTACAAATAGGGATAAAGATAAATTAAAGAGAAACCGTAAATTAATCTATATCTTAACGGAATATTAACAAAAATTAAAATACGGAGAAGCTTAAATGCCAATTATTATATTTGTATTTTTATTAGATTAACTAGAATAAATTGTAGAAATTAATTCTAAGAAGTCTAATAATATATTTGTATAATTTTATTACAAATGAATATGGTATGGTATGGTATAAAATAAAATAAAAAAATAAAAATAAGTATGATTATATATATTTACAATATTAAATACTAAGTATTATAAAATAATATTATGTATAATTATATTTACAATAATAAATAAAAAGTAAAAATACTAAGTATTTATATTTATATATACATTACTAAATATAAGAAATAAAAATACTAAGTATCATATATTTACAAAATTAAACATGCATTGCAAAATATTAAAATATTAATAGAAGTAGTAACTCATCATTTTAAATGCTAAAGCGAGTGTGGATGCATTAATTGGAAGTGAATGTTTAGAATAATCCTGGAAGATCTTCACAAGTAGCAAACTCGTTAGTAGTATGAGTGGGATGAAATCGAAATTAAAATGAGATTGCAACAAATTAGAACATGGTTAATAATTCAATTTAGAAGCAACAAGAATGCATAAACAAGCAAGAACTAAAGTCAAATAGAATTATATTAATAGAAAATTTCCATTAATAGCCAAAATAAAAATAGAAGAATTCATGAGAGAATGACACTTGGCAAACTAGCTAAAAAAACTCATTCTAATTGTATATATTAAATAGATATAAAAAAAATTAAATCAAAAATCACGTTTCCAAAAATTAATTTACTTGATTAATAATAAATATGTATAAAAATGTTTGATGTGTTTAATAATATATTTCTATTTATAAAAATATATCCGCTTTATATCTTATTCTTCCTCCGTGAACTTATGGATCTAGGTTTGGATGTTGGAATGTTAAGCGTTAGAAGGAAGACATAATAATTGGTGAAAAGGAAAGGAAGTTAAAGGTTGCATAGGGGTGTAAATTGAATGACTATCCATGTACAAAATGTTGTATCTGTGTTTTGATATTAAAAAAATAGAATTATATTAGTAGAAAATTTCCATTAATAGCCAAAATAAAAATAGAAGAATTCATGAGAGAATGACACTTGGCAAACTTGCTAAAAAAACTCATTTTAATTGTATATACTAAAGAGATGTCAAAATTTTTTTAATCAAAAATCAGGTTTCCAAAAATTCATTTTTAGTTGATTTATAATAAATATTTATAAAAATGTTTGATGTGTTTAATAATATATTTCTATTTATAAAAATATATCCGCTTTATATCTTATTCTTCCTCCGTGAATTGATGGATCTAGGTTTGGATGGAGAAATAAATAGGCTTTGAAAAATGGAGAATAGACGAATCAGGAAATCGAAGGAAGTTAACGGTTGCATAGGGGTGTAAGTTGAATGACTATCCATGTACAAAATATTGTATCTACGTCTTGATATTAATGAGAGACATAAGAAAATAAAATTAAAATAATAGAATTATATTAATCGTAAATTTCTATTAATAGCCAAAATAAAAATAGAAGAATTCATGAGAGAATGACACTTGGCAAACTTGCTAAAAAAACTCATTCTAATTGTATATATTAAATAGATATAAAAAAAAATTAATTAAAAATCACGTTTCAAAATATTCATTTTTAGTTGATTTATAATAAATATGTATAAAAATATTTGATGTATATCTTATTCTTCCTGCGTGAACTTATGGATCTAGGTTTGGATGTTGGAATGTGAAGCGGTAGAAGGAAGACATGATAATTGGTGAAAAGGAAAGGAAGTTAACGGTTGCATAGGGGTGTAAATTGAATGACTATCCAGGTACAAAATGTTTTATCTGTGTCTTGATATTAATGAGAGACATAAGAAAATAAAATTAAAATAATGGAATTATATTAATAGAAAATTTTCATTAATAGCCAAAATAAAAATAGAAGAATTCATGAGAGGATGACACTTGGCAAACTTTTAAAAAAAAACTCATTCTAATTGTATATACTAAAGAGATGTCAAATTTTTTTTTATCAAAAATTAGGTTTCCAAAAATTCATTTTTAGTTGATTTATAATAAATATTTATAAAAATGTTTGATGTGTTTAATAATATATTTCTATTTATAAAAATATATCCGCTTTATATCTTATTAATTGATGGATCTAGGTTTGGATGGAGAAATAAATAGGCTTTGAAAAATGGAGAATAGACGAATCAGGAAATCGAGGTTGGAATGTGAAGCGGTAGAAGGAAGACGTGATAATTGGTGAAAAGGAAAGGAAGTTAACGGTTGCATAGGGGTGTAAATTGAATGACTATCCATGTACAAAATGTTGTATCTGTCTCTTGATATTAATGAGAGACATAAGAAAAGAAAATTAAAAAAATAGAATTATATTAATAGAAAATTTCCATTAATAGCCAAAATAAAAATAGAAGAATTCATGAGAGAATGACACTTGGCAAACTAGCTAAAAAAACTCATTCTAATTGTATATATTAAATAGATATAAAAAAAAATTAAATCAAAAATCACGTTTCCAAAAATTAATTTACTTGATTTATAATAAATATGTATAAAAATGTTTGATGTGTTTAATAATATATTTCTATTTATAAAAATATATCTGCTTTATATCTTATTCTTCCTGCGTGAACTTAGGTTTGGATGTTGGAATGTGAAGACATGATAATTGGTGAAAAGGAAAGGAAGTTAAAGGTTGCACAGGGGTGTAAATTGAATGACTATCCGTGTACAAAATGTTGTATCTGTGTTTTGGTATTAAAGAGAGACATAAGAAAATAAAATTAAAAAAATAGAATTATATTAGTAGAAAATTTCCATTAATAGCCAAAATAAAAATAGAAGAATTCATGAGAGAATGAGACATGGCAAACTAGCTAAAAAAACTCATTCTAATTGTATATATTAGTTGATTTATAATAAATATGTATAAAAATGTTTGATGTGTTTAATAATATATTTCTATTTATAAAAATATATCCGCTTTATGTCTTATTCTTCCTCCGTGAATTGATGGATCTAGGTTAAGGATGACATGATAATTGGTGAAAAGTAAAGGAAGTTAACGCTTGAATAGGGGTGTAAATTGAATGACTATGCATGTACAAAATGTTGTATCAGTGTCTTGATATTAAAGAGGGACATAAGAAAATAAAATTAAAATAATAGAATTATATTAATAGAAAATTTCCATTAATAGCCAAAATAAAAATAGAAGAATTCATGAGAGAATGACACTTGGGAAACTTCCTAAAAAACTCATTTTAATCGTATATATTAAATATATATCAAAAAAAATTTAATCACTATTTATAAAAATATATCCGCTTGATATCTTATTCTTCCTCCGTGAACATGTTGTATCTGTGTCTTGATATTAATGAGAGACATAAGAAAATAAAATTAAAATAATGGAATTATATTAATAGAAAATTTCCATTAATAGCGAAAATAAAAATAGTAGAATTCATGAGAGAATGACACTTGACAAACTTGCTAAACAAAACTTAATCTAATTGTATATACTAAAGAGATGTCAAAATTTTTTTTAATCAAAAATCGGGTTTCCAAAATTTCATTTTAAGTTGATTTATAATAAATATTTATAAAAATGTTTGATGTGTTAAATAATATATTTCTATTTATAAAAATATATCCGCTTTATATCTTATTCTTCCTCTGTGAATTGATGGATCTAGGTTTGGATGGAGAAATAAATAGGCTTTGAAAAATGGAGAATAGACGAATCATAGGGGTGTAAATTGAATGACTATCCATGTACAAAATGTTGTATCTGTGTCTGATATTAATGAGAGACATAAGAAAATAAAATTAAAGAAATAGAATTATATTAATAGAAAATTTCCATTAATAGCCAAAATAAAAATAGAAGAATACTTGAGAGAATGACACTTGGCAAACTTGCTAAAAAAACTCATTCTAATTGTATATATTAAATAGATATACAAAAAAAATTAAATGAAAAATCACGTTTCCAAAAATTAATTTTTACTTCCTCGGTGAACTTATGGATCTAGGTTTGGATGTTGGAATGTGAAGCGTTAGAAGGAAGACATGATAATTGGTGAAAAGGAAAGGAAGTTAGGGTGTAAGTTGAATGACTATCCATGTACAAAATGTTGTATATATCAAGACACAAGAAAATAAAATTAAAATAATGGAATTATATTAATAGAAAATTTCTATTATTAGCCAAAATAAAAATAGAATAATTAATGAGAGAATGACACTTGGCAAACTTGCTAAAAAAAACTCATTCTAATTGTATATACTAAAGAGATGTCAAAGTTTTTTTTTAATCAAAAATCAGGTTTCCAAAAATTATTTTTAGTTGATTTATAATAAATATTTAAAAAAATGTTTGATGTGTTTAATAATATATTTCTATTTATAAAAATATATCCGCTTTATATCTTATTCTTCCTCCGTGAATTGATGGATCTAGGTTTGGATGGAGAAATAAATAGGCTTTGAAAAATGGAGAATAGACGAAACAGGAAATCGAGGTTGGAATGTGAAGCGGTAGAAGGAAGACATGATAATTGGTGAAAAGGAAAGGAATTTAACGGTTGCATAGGGGTGTAAATTGAATGACTATCCATGTACAAAATGTTGTATCTGTGTTTTGATATAAAAAAACTCATTCTAATTGTATATATTAGTTGATTTATAATAAATATGTATAAAAATGTTTGATGTGTTTAATAATATATTTCTATTTATAAAAATATATCCGCTTTATATCTTATTCTTCCTCCGTGAATTGATGGATCTAGGTTAAGGATGACATGATAATTGGTGAAAAGAAAAGGAAGTTAACGCTTGCATAGGGGTGTAAATTGAATGACTATCCATGTACAAAATGTTGTATCAGTGTCTTGATATTAATGAGAGACATAAGAAAATAAAATTAAAATAATATAATTATATTAATAGAAAATTTCCATCAATAGCCAAAATAAAAATAGAAGAATTCATGAGAGAATGACACTTGGGAAACTTCCTTAAAAACTCATTCTAATTGTATATATTAAATAGATATCGAAAAAAATTTAATCACTATTTATAAAAATATATCCGCTTTATATCTTATTCTTCCTCCGTAAACATGTTGCATCTGTGTCTTGATATTAATGAGAGACATAAGAAAATAAAATTAATATAATGGAATTATATTAATAGAAAATTTAAATTAATAGCCAAAATAAAAATAGAAGAATTCATGAGAGAATGACACTTGGCAAACTTGCTAAAAAAAACTCATTCTAATTGTATATACTAAAGAGATGTCAAAATTTTTTTTTAATCAAAAATCGGGTTTCTAAAAATTCATTTTAAGTTGATTTATAATAAATATTTATAAAAATGTTTGATGTGTTAAATAATATATTTCTATTTATAAAAATATATCCGCTTTATATCTTATTCTTCCTCCGTGAATTGATGGATCTAGGTTTGGATGGAGAAATAAATAGGCTTTGAAAAATGGAGAATAGACGAATCAGGAATTCGAGGTTGTAGAAGGAAGACATGATAATTGGTGAAAAGGAAAGGAAGTTAAAGGTTGCATAGGGGTGTAAATTGAATGACTATCCATGTACAAAATGTTGTATCTGTGTCTTGATATTAATGAGAGACATAAGAAAATAAAATTAAAATAATGGAATTATATTAAAATAAAATTTCCATTAAGAGCCAAAATAAAAATAGAAGAATTCATGAGAGAATCACACTTGGCAAAATTGCTAAAAAAACTCATTCTAATTGTATATACTAAAGAGATGTCAAAAAATTTTTAATCAAAAATCAGGTTTCCAAAAATTCATTTTTAGTTGATTTATAATAAATATTTATAAAAATGTTTGATGTGTTTAATAATATATTTCTATTTATAAAAATATATCCGCTTTATATCTTATTCTTCCTCCGTGAATTGATGGATCTAGGTTTGGATGGAGAAATAAATAGGCTTTGAAAAATGGAGAATAGACAAATCAGGAAATCGAAGGAAGTTAACGGTTCAGGAAATCGAAGGAAGTTAACGGTTGCATAGGGGTGTAAATTGAATGACTATCCATGTACAAAATGTTGTATCTGTGTCTTGATATTAATGAGAGACATAAGAAAATAAAATTAAAATAATGGAATTATATTAATAGAAAATTTCCATTAATAGCCAAAATAAAAATAGTAGAATTCATGAGAGAATGACACTTGACAAACTTGCTAAAAAACACTCATTTTAATTGTATATACTATAGAGATGTCAAAAAAGTTTTTATCAAAAATCATGTTTCAAAAAATTCATTTTTAGTTGATTTATAATAAATATGTATAAAAATATTTGATGTGTTTAATAATATATTTCTATTTATAAAAATATATCCGCTTTATATCTTATTCTTCCTCCGTGAACTTATGGATCTAGGTTTGGATGTTGGAATGTGAAGCGGTAGAAGGAAGACATGATAATTGGTGAAAAGGAAAGGAAGTTAAAGGTTGCATAGGGGTGTCTGTGTCTTGATATTAATGAGAGACATAAGAAAATAAAATTAAAATAATGGAATTATATTAATAGAAAATTTCCATTAAAAGCCAAAATAAAAATAGAAGAATTCATGAAAGAATGACACTTGGCAAACTTGTAAAAAAAACTCATTCTAATTGTATATACTAAAGAGATGTCAAAAAAATTTTTAATCAAAAATCTGGTTTCCAAAAAGTCATTTTTAGTTGATTTATAATAAATATTTATAAAAATGTTTGATGTGTTTAATAATATATTTCTATTTATAAAAATATATCCGCTTTAGACGAATCAGGAAATCGAGGTTGGAATGTGGAGTTTTAATATAAAATTTTAATATATAATTTCTAAATAAATATTTATAAACAAAAATAACTATCCATGTAAATGGAATGACTATCCATGTACAAAATATCCATGTAAATGGAATGACTATCCATGTACAAAATATTGTATCTGTGTCTTGATGAGAGACATAAGAAAATAAAGTTAAAATAATAGAATTATATTAATAGAAAATTTCCATTAATAGCCAAAATAAAAATAGAAGAATTCATGAGAGAATGACACTTGGCAAACTTGCTAAAAAAACCCATTCTACATCTATATATTAAATAGATGTCGAAATTTTTTTTGTCAAAAATCATGTTTCCAAAAATTAACTTTTAGTTAATTTATAATAAATATTTATAAAAATGTTTGATGTGTTTAATAATATATTTCTATTTATAAACCATTCATTTGTAATAAATTTTCAATTTATTACAATTTCCAATAATAATTTAAATTAGAATTATAAATTTTACTAACCTTAACAAATTGCAAAATCACTTTTATATCAAATAATTAACCGTAAGACAAAATAATAACAGAATAACCAATACTTTATATTTTATAAAAATATTATAAAAAATACTTTATTATATTTTGATTTTTTTATGTATTGGTCAACGAAAAATCAAGTTATATAGTACTATAGGTATTTCTTAAATATAGTAATATAGTTATTTCTTTAAATGTGTATTTTATCCTGTTATTTTTCTATTCATAAAAAATATGGCATAAATTATTAAAAATAGAAGAACAATAAATAAAAAATCAAAAGCATTCAATTAAAAGGATCATTAAGATATTAAAAATATTTAATTAGTTTTAATCAAGGTTAATATTAAAAATGAGTATACATGAAAATTGTGTTTATCCGATACACACATAATTATGTGAGGTATAATTTGTTTATGTTAAGATACAATATTAATTAAAACAATTTAACCTATTATCTATAAAAGAATATTTTATATAGATAATACAAATAAAAGTATATAAATAAGGATAAAAATTTGTTTTATTTTTCATAATCAAATATCTAAATATACCCGCTTTATATCTTATTCTTCCTCAGTGAATTTATGGATCTAGGTTTGGATGGAGAAATAAAATACGCTTTGAAAAATGGAGAATAGACGAATCAGGTTTTGGAAAATAGAAAAAATTAATTGCTGGGAAATCGAGGTTGGAATGTGAAGCGGTAGAAGGAAGACATGATAATTGGTAAAAAAGGAAAGGAAGTTAACGGTTGCATAGGGGTGTAAATTGAATGACTATCCATGTACAAAATGTTGTATCAGTGTCTTGATATTAATGAGAGACATAAGAAAATAAAATTAAAATAATGGAATTATATTAAAATAAAATTTCCATTAAGAGCCAAAATAAAAATAGAAGAATTCATGAGAGAATCACACTTGGCAAAATTGCTAAAAAAACTCATTCTAATTGTATATACTAAAGAGATGTCAAAAAATTTTTAATCAAAAATCAGGTTTCCAAAAATTCATTTTTAGTTGATTTATAATAAATATTTATAAAAATATTCTATGTGTTTAATAATATATTTCTATTTATAAACCATTCATTTGTAATAAATTTTCAATTTATTACAATTTCCAATAATAATTTAAATTAGAATTATAAATTTTACTAACCTTAACAAATTTAATACATTATTTTCATTTTATCACCATATTAATTATTATTAATGCATATTAATCATGCAAAATCCTTTTATATCAAAAATTAATAGTAAGAAAGAAAAATAAGAATAACCAATACTTTATAATTTATAAAATATACTAAAAATACTTTATCATATTTTAATTTTTTATGTAATGGTCAAAAATCAAGTTATATAGTACTATAGATATTTCTTAAATATAGTACTATAGTTATTTCTTTAAATGTGTATTTTAACTGTTATTTTCTATTCATAAAAATATGGCATATATTATTAAAAATAGAAGAACAATAAATAAAAATTAAAAGTATTCAATTAAAATGATCATTAAAATATTTAATTAGTCTTAATCAAGGTTAATATTAAAATGACTATAAATGAAAATTGTGTTTATCGAATACACACATAAACGTGAGGTATAATTTGTTTATGTTAATATACAATATTAATTAAAAAATTTAATCTATTATCTAGAAAAGAATATTTTATATAGATAATACAAATAAAAAGTATATAAATAATTATGAAGTATGTGCAAGATACGTGAACCCAAAGTAAGTCACATCAACCGTGAAAAGAATTATGAAGTATGTGAGTGGAACCTACAATTATGGTATGTACTCTCATGGATGTGAACCAATCGGTTATTGTGATGCTGATCAAGTAGTATGATGAAAAGAGTACCGGAGGATGCTTCTTTTGGGAAACAACCTTGTCTCTTGGTTCAAAGAACAAAAAATGTGTCCCTATCTATGAAGATGAATACATAGCCAGTTCTCAAATGATCTGGATGAAACAGATCGATCGAGTACAATGTCACACAAGATGTCATGACATTATACTATGACAACCGAGTGCTATCAACATATCTAAGAATCCTATACTGCAGACTAAGCATATTGACACAGACATCATCGAGATCTTGTGGAGGAGAAAGTGATTAAGTTGGAACATGTTGCCACCGAACTACAAATATTTTTACCAACCACTGGATGCTAGTCGTTTGAAAACTTAAGGGCAAGTGGGTATTTGCCAATATGAAGAGTTGTAGCAATTAATTTTTCTTAACACAAGGGTTGAAAGAGATATTTTAATCAAATTTATTCTAATTGGGCTAATAATTAGTTTCCCTCTTTCTTTCCAAAAGTTTAAGAAGAGGAATAGACATACTTATATTTTCTTCTTCTCAATTTGTCAGATTCTTCATTCTCACAAAAGAAAATTTCAAACTTGCTTTCACTTGTATTCTTCACTCCTCAAGATGTATCAACAATCAGTATCATCATCTTCATCAAAGGTAACTGCTTCTTCCTCACCCACTGACACAGAACCTAGGGTAAACGTAAACCCCATGGATCGAGGTCCTTGAGATAACTCCTCTTCGACAATGGCAATGATCCTACTAAGGTCAAGAACGAATCGATGCAAGAAGATCATAAGCTTCTCCCTCTGGTAAATTTTCTCAACCATCATCTTCTGTTCCTACTGAGATAGCAAATAGGGAGGGTTCTGCATATGTTCATCATTCCATTGCTAGATTGGTAAATAGGATTCTTAATGAGAATCACTCCTCGGTGTCTCGCACTCAACCAAGAAGTCATGAGCCCTAATTTAGAAAGTGATCCCAATGTCACCCAGAATGTTGAGACACCTGATAACAACATTGAGAAATCTCCAGAGAAACCTAATGATCACCATACCCTACTGCTAAGGATGATGAACCACCAGTTATTAATGTTGATGAGGAATTTTCTGATAATGATTTAATTGCAAATGTCAACCCTAGCATAGCAAGAAGGTTGATGACTAGAAAGGAAAAGCAGAGTGTTGGTCAAAGCCCCTCCAAAGAGAAGGCCACTGAAGTTGTTTCTAAGAAAGTGGGCCGAGAACAAGGTTAGAATAGAGTGAGAAGGACCAAACAATGGAACTTCCAAAGGGAAGGGTAAGGTGAAAGCAAGGGTATCTGTTGGTAGTCTCTCAAAACCCTTGAGAAATCCTATTTCCAAGAAAAGAAAGGCTCCTGAACCCTCTGAATCTGATGAGAGCTCAGACTTTGATGTTGAGAGAAATTTTCCAAACATTCCTCTCAGGAAGAAACCCTCTTCAAGCAAACTGGCTAAGGTTCCTGAGGTTGCCATTGACAACATTTCCTTTCACCATCCAGAAAATGCTAGAAGATGGAAGTATGTGTTTCTGAAAAGGATTGCTTTAGAGAGGGAAGTATGTGTTTCCTTTCAACATTTCATTTTTAGTTGATTTATAATAAATATGTATAAAAATATTTGATGTGTTTAATAATATATTTCTATTTATAAAAATATATCCGCTTTATATCTTATTCTTCCTGCGTGAACTTTTGGATCTAGGTTTGGATGTTGGAATGTGAAGCGGTAGAAGGAAGACATGATAATTGGTAAAAAGGAAAGGAAGTTAACGGTTGCATAGGGGTGTAAATTGAATGACTATCCATGTACAAAATGTTGTATCTGTGTCTTGATATTAATGAGAGACATAAGAAAATAAAATTAAAATAATGGAATTATATTAATAGAAAATTTCCATTAATAGCCAAAATAAAAATAGAAGAATTCATGAGAGAATGACACTTGGCAAACTTGCTAAAAAAAACTCATTCTAATTGTATATACTAAAGAGATGTCAAATTTTTTTTCATCAAAAATCAGGTTTTCAAAAATTCATTTTTAGTTGATTTATAATAAATATTTATAAAAATGTTTGATGTGTTTAACAATATATTTCTATTTATAAAAATATATCCGCTTTATATCTTATTCTTCCTCCGTGAATTGATGGATCTAGGTTTGGATGGAGAAATAAATAGGCTTTGAAAAATGGAGAATAGACGAATCAGGAAATCGAGGTTGGAATGTGAAGCGGTAGAAGGAAGACATGATAATTGGTGAAAAGGAAAGGAAGTTAACGGTTGCATAGGGGTGTAAATTGAATGACTATCCATGTACAAAATGTTGTATCTGTGTCTTGATATTAATGAGAGACATAAGAAAATAAAATTAAAATAATGGAATTATATTAATAGAAAATTTCCATTAATAGCCAAAATAAAAATAGAAGAATTCATGAGAGAATGACACTTGGCAAACTTGCTAAAAAAAACTCATTCTAATTGTATATACTAAAGAGATGTCAAATTTTTTTTAATCAAAAATCAGGTTTCCAAAAATTCATTTTTAGTTGATTTATAATAAATATTTATAAAAATGATTGATGTGTTTAATAATATATTTCTATTTATAAAAATATATCCGCTTTATATCTTATTCTTCCACCGTGAATTGATGGATCTAGGTTTGGATGGAGAAATAAATAGGCTTTGAAAAATGGAGAATAGACGAATCAGGAAATCGAGGTTGGAATGTAAAGCGGTAGAAGGAAGACATGATAATTGGTGAAAAGGAAAGGAAGTTAACGGTTGCATAGGGGTGTAAATTGAATGACTATCCATGTACAAAATGTTGTATCTGTGTCTTGATATTAATGAGACATAAGAAAAGAAAATTAAAAAAATAGAATTATATTAATAGAAAATTTCCATTAATAGCCAAAATAAAAATAGAAGAATTCCTGAGAGAATGACACTTGGCAAACTAGCTAAAAAAACTCATTCTAATTGTATATATTAAATAGATATAAAAAAAAATTTAAATCAAAAATCACGTTTCCAAAAATTAATTTACTTGATTTATAATAAATATGTATAAAAATGTTTGATGTGTTTAATAATATATTTCTATTTATAAAAATATATCCGCTTTATATCTTATTCTTCCTGCGTGAACTTATGGATCTAGGTTTGGATGTTGGAATGTGAAGCGTTAGAAGGAAGACATGATAATTGATGAAAAGGAAAGGAAGTTAAAGGTTGCATAGGGGTGTAAATTGAATGACTATCCATGTACAAAATGTTGTATCTGTGTTTTGATATTAATGAGAGACATATGAAAATAAAATTAAAAAAATTGAATTATATTAGTAGAAAATTTCCATTAATAGCCAAAATAAAAATAGAAGAATTCATGAGAGAATGAGAGTTGGCAAACTAGCTAAAAAAACTCATTCTAATTGTATATATTAGTTGATTTATAATAAATATGTATAAAAATGTTTGATGTGTTTAATAATATATTTCTATTTATAAAAATATATCCGCTTTATGTCTTATTCTTCCTCCGTGAATTGATGGATCTAGGTTAAGGATGACATGATAATTGGTGAAAAGGAAAGGAAGTTAACGCTTGCATAGGGGTGTAAATTGAATGACTATCCATGTACAAAATGTTGTATCTGTGTTTTGATATTAATGAGAGACATATGAAAATAAAATTAAAAAAATAGAATTATATTAGTAGAAAATTTCCATTAATAGCCAAAATAAAAATAGAAGAATTCATGAGAGAATTAGACTTGGCAAACTAGCTAAAAAAACTCATTCTAATTGTATATATTAGTTGATTTATAATAAATATGTATAAAAATGTTTGATGTGTTTAATAATATATTTCTATTTATAAAAATATATCCGCTTTATGTCTTATTCTTCCTCCGTGAATTGTTGGATCTAGGTTAAGGATGACATGATAATTGGTGAAAAGGAAAGGAAGTTAACGCTTGCATAGGGGTGTAAATTGAATGACTATCCATGTACAAAATGTTGTATCAGTGTCTTGATATTAATGAGAGACATAAGAAAATAAAATTAAAATAATAGAATTATATTAATAGAAAATTTCCATTAATAGCCAAAATAAAAATAGAAGAATTCATGAGAGAATGACACTTGGGAAACTTCCTAAAAAACTCATTCTAATCGTATATATTAAATAGATATCAAAAAAAATTTAATCACTATTTATAAAAATATATTCGCTTTATATCTTATTCTTCCACCGTGAACATGTTGTATCTGTGTCTTGATATTAATGAGAGACATAAGAAAATAAAATTAAAATAATGGAATTATATTAATAGAAAATTTCCATTAATAGCCAAATTAAAAATAGAAGAATTCATGAGAGAATGACACTTGGTAAACTTGCTAAAAAAACTCATTCTAATTGTATATATTAAATAGATATAAAAAAAATTAAATCAAAAATCACGTTTCCAAAAATTAATTTACTTGATTTATAATAAATATGTATAAAAATGTTTGATGTGTTTAATAATATATTTCTATTTATAAAAATATATCCGCTTTATATCTTATTCTTCCTCCGTGAACTTATGGATCTAGGTTTGGATGTTGGAATGTGAAGCGTTAGAAGGAAGACATGATAATTGATGAAAAGGAAAGGAAGTTAAAGGTTGCATAGGGGTGTAAATTGAATGACTATCCATGTACAAAATGTTGTATCTGTGTTTTGATATTAATGAGAGACATAAGAAAATAAAATTAAAAAAATAGAATTATATTTGTAGAAAATTTCCATTAATAGCCAAAATAAAAATAGAAGAATTCATGAGAGAATGAGACTTGGCAAACTAGCTAAAAAAACTCATTCTAATTGTATATATTAGTTGATTTATAATAAATATGTATAAAAATGTTTGATGTGTTTAATAATATATTTTTATTTATAAAAATATATCCACTGTATGTCTTATTCTTCCTCCGTGAATTGATGGATCTAGGTTAAGGATGACATGATAATTGGTGAAAAGGAAAGGAAGTTAACGCTTGCATAGGGGTGTAAATTGAATGACTATCCATGTACAAAATGTTGTATCAGTGTCTTGATATTAATGAGAGACATAAGAAAATAAAATTAAAATAATAGAATTATATTAATAGAAAATTTCCATTAATAGCCAAAATAAAAATAGAAGAATTCATGAGAGAATGACACTTGGGAAACTTCCTAAAAAACTCATTCTAATCGTATATATTAAATAGATATCAAAAAATTTAATCACTATTTATAAAAATATATCCGCTTTATATCTTATTCTTCCTCCGTGAACATATCCATCTTGACATAAGAAAATAAAATTAAAATAATGGAATTATATTAATAGAAAATTTCCATTAATAGCCAAAAAAAATAGAAGAATTCATGAGAGAATGACACTTGGCAAACTTAAAAAACTCATTCTAATTGTGTATATTAAATAGATATAAAAAAATTAAATCAAAAATCATCCAAAAATTAATTTACTTGATTTATAATAAATATGTATAAAAATGTTTGATGTGTTTAATAATATATTTCTATTTATAAAATATATCCGCTTTATATCTTATTCTTCCCCGTGAACTTATGGATCTAGATGTTGGAATGTGGTTAGAAGGAAGACATGATAATTGATGAAAAGGAAAGGAAGTTAAAGGTTGCATAGGGGTGTAAATTGAATGACTATCCATGTACAAAATGTTGTATCTGTGTTTTGATATTAATGAGAGACATAAGAAAATAAAATTAAAAAAATATAATTATATTACACTACAAGAAAATTAGTGTTTAACGACACAAAAATTGCGACAGTTATGTGATAACTGTCGTAATTGACATATAGAGACAGTGTTTACGACAGTTGACTCCAACCGTCCCTAATATTTATTTTGCGATGGTATAATTAACCATCATAATATTATTATTGCGACGGTAAAACAACCGTCGGCCCCCATTTAACACTTTTAACACCTGTTTTTCACCAACAACTAGTCACGACGGTAAAATTAACCGTCCTAAAAGGCATATCACGACGGTAAAGCACCCGTTGCACCCTTAAACCTCTCACGACGGTAAAATTAACCGTCCTAAAATTCAAATCACGACGGTAAAACAACCGTCGCACCCAAAACCTTTAAAAATTCTCATGGGCACGACAAAACACCCGCCTTAAAAAAGTTAAAAAATCTCATTATGTAAAACATCGATTCACTTTTTCTACTCCTGTGTTCATGCCCTTCATCTTCATGCCGTTCTTCTTCACACCGAAAGAAACCCGTTGACACCGAAAGGAATCTCTACAAACCGCCATCTTCACACCAAAAACGCACATCAAGCATTTTAACATCCTCGTTCATCTCTTCAAAGACAAGTTTTATGTATCACTTTTGCATTGTTCTCATCTCTCATTCTCTCGCCATTGATTTCAGATTGAGATTCACTTGAATTTTATGGTTGAGCTCTTTGTGATGATTGATTTTGAGTTTGAATATATTGAATTGATGTTAGGTTTTCTAATTTGTTGTTTTAGGGTTTTATTTCTTTTTATGATTTTTTAGGTTATCTTTAAATTCTAAATTACTGGAGTATCTTATGAATTTTGGAAGCTCGAGTAAGTTGCATGATTCCAATTGTAAGATTTGAATTCCAAAATCACTCATATGGGGTAAACTTTTGCCACTGTACAATGACAGTTTGTTGAATGATAAATCAAGATAAATTAATTTTTTCAGCTTGAGAAACATGTTAAGGTCTAGCTTTCCAGACAAAAAATTGAGGGGTATGCTCAAGACAACTAAATTTGTTAGGTTCATCATCGAAGATGGAATTTCACCATTTATATTGCTATTTTTTGCAATTAATATTTTTAGTTGGGTTAGATTTGCAAAAGATAATGGGATGTCACTTCCAATATTGACTGAGGGGCAATTATTGATGAGAGCTTACCAATCCATAATATGGTCTCAAAAGTAAATTCATTATGACCAAGATACATGTTTCTAAGTTTGGTAAGATTTGCTGTGGATGCAAGGATCACCCTAAGTTTGTTATGTTGAAGGTCTATCTCGCACGAGTTGTGTGAGGTTGCAAGGAAGAAGGAATATAGCCCAAAAATCACATTCATAAAATAATAAGATCTTTAAAGAACTAAGCTTTCCAATGGATACGAAGTGTGCCATAGAAACCTATATCATCTAGTGATAACTTGGTGAATGAATTAGATGAAACTCGCAACCTACCAATGAGATTTGGATTAGAGCTCAAATCCAAATTTCAAGTTTGGAAGATGAAATACCTCAACTGAAATTCACCATACAATCAAAATTGTAAAGAGAAAGTAGTTGAAGTAAGATTTGTGAGTCCGTCGGTAAAGTGGATAGAATAGTCACATAACCAAGTCAAGTATCTCAAGTTTTGTTGAGTTTTGAATCATGCTTTTGAGATTAGAATGTTTAAGTTGCAACAAATTGACTCCACTATCTATCCGAAAGCTTAGATCAAGAGACAACAATTTGGACAACTTTGAAAATTATGGTGGAATTTCGCAAAAAACCGTGAGAAAGGTTCAAATATCTTAGTTGTGAAAGCTCACCTATCTTGGGTGGGATTCGAGAGTAACTAAAGTCATTGTCGAAAGATCAAGATTTCAGACGAAGAGAGTTCTATTTGTATCCAATTTACCATAGAGTTGGCTACTTCTAAGATTAATGAGAACTACTTGATTTGTGTGCTCATCACATTTAATGCCATCCCAAGAGCAATCGGTGCTTGCATTCCGGATGTTGTTTTAGGATAACTCTGGATTATCGATCATATTGATGTTAAAGCCTTTCTTAAACTGCAACAAGGCACGACTTTCATCTTCATGACACTTTGGAGTGAGAAAAGATGTAGAAAATGTGAAAGACAAGAATGAGCAAAGGAAAAGAAAGTGAACCGACAAAACAAGAGACCACGAAACACCATTGTATCAAATGGAAAGTTTAGATGAAATTAGACACATATTAGGTGGCTCTTATACTAAAGAAATGGACTACAATATTATAAATGAAAATTTTTATAATGAACTTGATTATCTTATGTTAGGCTAATTGAGGCTTATTTGATCAACTCCAAAATAAATTTGTCCTTCGTTTTAATTCAAGAGAGGTATTTGAATATTGGCTCTTATAGTAGATTCGAATTTGATTAGATTTTTCAAACACATGGATTTCATGCAAGGTTATTAAAGTTATTAAAGTTATAGGATTAAAGTTATAGGATTAGTATTTTTGGATTAATAAATATTATAAGCATAGTATTTTTCAAAGACATTATCATATTACATGCAAAATATTATATAAATAAATATTAACATGAGAAAAAAGGTGCATACTTCTTGTATAAGCATGGTTTATAAACTCGATTTTACTAGCGTGTTTATAAACTTATGTTAAAGTGAGTCTATTCAATGAAACTGTCTTGGGAATTTTGTAGTAAAGAGGGTGATAACCACATTTGAATCCACTAAGCTTAGTATATACTAGTATTTAGCATTTTAAGCTACATAGAAAAATAATACAAACCAGCCCAAATCTTCCTTTTGATATCAACAAATTTCTTTTCTTTGTATGTCAGAGGTTCGAATAGCAACCTCATCAATTGTATCAACCAAATAAAGAACCTAAAATAATAAATATACATGATAAAATTAAATGTAAATAGTAATTCAGACATATCAATACAATATATTTATTGAAAATACCTCAATATCTTTTGAACCAATTTCTCTAAAATGGAGCCTTTGCACTTTTCAAGTCGGTTGCTAGATAATAGATAGCATTTTGCTTTTCACCCATGTTTTCAACATACTCATCTAGGCTTTTAAGTTCTTCACTTTTGGAAGTGTAAAACCTCAAAAGTGGTGTTATGCTTATGATTTCCATCTTCAATGCATCCCAATTTAATAAACCTACCAAAGTTCTCCCAATTTCTTGTAATCTTGAAAAAGATTATATTCTTAGTCCATAACGACACTCGATATTTGAAAAACTAGAGAACCGAGATGTTTACACCAACCTCCTTATTTTCCTTTCGAAAGGTCTTGAATCATATCAAATGTCTTCCTAACAAGTCTCTTTCTCATTATCCTCACCGAAATTACAACATCGACCAAACATGGGTGTGGAAGAAGAAAAATGCATAAATGGATCTTAAAACAGGCATAGCTTTAGTTCATATTCATCACATGATAATGTCAAATAGCAGCAGTAGATATGATAATGTCAAATAGCAGCAGTAGATATGATAATGTAAATAATAATGTTTTTGTTGGATTTAAAGGGATATGAGCTGTTGAAAAATATAAGAACAGTAAAGAACATGGATAATACTTGAATTCAATAAGAATGATGCAAAAGGACCATTTGCTAGCAGGATATTTGGGTATAATTATTAGAATGTTTAAAGATATTCCCATAATGTTTGAGAGTTGGAAGAATGTTCCAGCAGATACAAAAACAAAGTTTTATGAATAAAAGATAAAGGTATTATTAATAAACAATTACATATTTTTTAAATTAACTTCATGGTGTTTATTATTTCCTTTGTCAACTAATATATTTTTATGTTTAGCGCCATTTTCTTGTGGATGATGGGCGTGACAAAGATTTCGTACTTGCTTCTGCTGCAAGGAAATGGAAGGATGCCCGACATACATTGTTTCAAAAATTTTATAGATGGGATCTCCCTTTGGAGGAAAATCTTCAAAATTATCCAAAATGCAGAGGCATTCCTGAAAATGATCAATGTTTATGTTCAATATAGGGAAAGAAAAACATGTAACATTAGTGTTTTTATTTGTTAGATTTCTCTGGTTTGTATGTTATCCCTATCTATAATGCATGTTTTTATTTGTTACAAATGTAGAAAATATCCCAAAAAAATTCCCAAAATAGAGCAAAATTGAAGGTTCCGCATACACTCGGATCTAAGTCGCTTGCAAGGAAGAAACATGAGTTGGTATGTCTAAATCTATATGTTGTTGATCGTTTGCTTGATAGTACAAACAATTAATATTAGTTTTTATTTGCAGGAAATGAGAGATGGACGAACATACAACAGAGGAGAAATGTATGCAGTTTCTCATAAAAAGCCTGACGGGTCTTTTATCAATGAAGATGCATACAACAATAATGTAAGTACAAGTTAATTCTTTTGTACCATACATCATCAATTAATATGTTGAATATTTTGAACAATGGGAAAGAAAAATCACTGATATGTCATTGTCTGAAATTGGCATCCTTACAAAATGGTGTAGTTAGACTAGTTATTATAGATATAATGACCATTCCTTAATCATGATTATGAATTCATGATTAATTTTAATGGTGATGACTGATGGTGGTAGTGAAAAAAATAGAGTAACAACAGAAAACAAGTCAAATAAGAAGACCTAAATTCTTCACTTCTTTACTATTCATATGGTCCCCAATGGCTCTCCTTCGAATCTCGGCCTCTCAATCTATCAACAATGATCCCAACACACGTGCACTATCTTATCATTTCTCTAAACTTTTTCTTGTTGCACATTCTGCTTCTATGCTCTTTTCTCACATCTTTCTTGATCTTAGTTGTTTTTGTTCTATAGTTTTTCATGTCACAATTTTGGCTTATTTTCTAATCATCTATGATGTTTAGAACCAGAATTGTCAAATCATAGTTTATTGTTATTTAGACAAATAGGTAGTAACTATACAATACATTTACATGTACTAGTATAATACTAAAGAAAGTATAATCATAAGAGTATTCACCAGATTCTCACTGTCCCTTATGATACCTATAATTGACATATCTTTCCGTGACAACAACACCTACTAAAAGATAAGTAACCTACAAGCATCAATGAAAAAAGTGATGCCTTGTGATTGCTACTCATATTTTATTTGGAAACCACCACCTAAGTGTGAAAAGGATTACTAGCCTACCATACCTCTTATTACATTCTATATCTTTTATATCTTTGTTTATATATAAATAATAATTTGTATATGTTATAAATATTTATATCTAACCAAGTTTTAAAATTGAAACGTTGTAAATTCATGGAATCCATATACTTCACTAAGAAATATTTATATCTAACCAAGTTTGAAAATTGAAATACGTTATAAAACTTAATTATGTGCCACTAGAAAAATTGCAATGTGTTTTAGTTATACATATTTAAAAGTCCAATCCCTTTAAAGCTCCAACACCTAACTAAGTGAGATGTTTGCTTGTTTTTGCTTCTTACCATTGCTCAATGTAATTTCTTATTATTCATGGAAAAATGTCAAAATTATATACCAACAATATTATTCTTGTTATACCAAAGATTATTCTTGTTATTCTTGTGCCAACTTCTTTTACGATATATGGAAGTCCATGATTTGATCAAGAGGTTCTCCCCAATATATTATTCTTGTTATATAAACAATAGCTCAATTTTTCTTTTGCATATGCGAAAAAATTACAAGTCGCAATTATGATTCGTGTCCGAAAATGAGGCATTTCGAAAGTATTTGGAAAAGAAAAGCATGGATATGTTCGTAGTATGGGACTTGGAGTTACACCATCTCAAATTAATAGATCTACGAGATTGGCATCTTCTTCTGCAGAAAGTGAAAAATAAAGGAAATGCAAGAAGAAATTAATGCACTTAAAGAAAAGAATTCAAAAATTGATGAATTGACACAGGCAATCATATTCTTAACGCAAAGGGACGGCGAGGACAAAGGAAATTGAACTCTTAATGCAAATGCAAAATTTTAGTGGAAGATATATTATTTTGACGCATTTAAAGTTAAATTTTATGAGTATTATTTCAAAGATTATTATTTTAATACCTTTTTAGGATTGGAATCACATGATAGACGCTCATCCGAGTCTAGCTACCGTAGATAATGGAACTTGTGGGGACAAATTAGACTTTGCTATGATCGAGATAATTAGATTGTGAACTTTCTTATGTATTTTTGGCATAATGATACTTATTATTATAAGATTAGGAATTGATATATTTTGGGTTTTTTGTACTACTTGACATGATTATGGAACTCGATTTTACATGATTATGGAACACACATTTTGGATAGTATAATGCTTATTTGATGTTAGAAAAATAAAAAAATGAAGACATAGCCTCAAGATCGAACCGTCGAATCAACAATTAAAAATAATCGACAATTTAAAATTATCAACAAAAGTCACGACGGTATCGAACCGTCGCCATAAACAATTTAATCAATTTCAAAAGATATTCACGACAGTATCGAACCGTCGCCATCAACAATTAAAAGAAACTCAAAAGATAGTCACGACGTATCATATCGTCACCAATACTTGATTATGTCACCGAACCCGTCAAACTTGAACGATTTTGTAATCACGAAATAGGTCCGGGACACACATTTTTGCGACGGTAATGCAACCGTCGTGGAAAGCAAATTGCGACGGTTTTAACAGTCGTAATTTACAAAAATACCTGTCGCAATCTGCCAATTTTCTTGTAGTGTTAGTATAAAATTTTCATTAATAGCCAAAATAAAAATAGAAGAATTCATGAGAGAATGAGGCTTGGCAAACTAGCTAAAAAAACTCATTCTAATTGTATATATTAGTTGATTTATAATAAATATGTATAAAAATGTTTGATGTGTTTAATAATATATTTCTATTTATAAAAATATATCCGCTTTATGTCTTATTCTTCCTCCGTGAATTGATGGATCTAGGCTAAGGATGACATGATAATTGGTGAAAAGGAAAGGAAGTTAACGCTTGCATAGGGGTGTAAATTGAATGACTATCCATGTACAAAATGTTGTATCAGTGTCTTGATATTAATGAGAGACATAAGAAAATAAAATTAAAATAATAGAATTATATTAATAGAAAATTTCCATTAATAGCCAAAATAAAAATAGAAGAATTCATGAGAGAATGACACTTGGGAAACTTCCTAAAAAACTCATTCTAATCGTATATATTAAATAGATATCAAAAAAAATTTAATCACTATTTATAAAAATATATTCGCTTTATATCTTATTCTTCCACCGTGAACATGTTGTATCTGTGTCTTGATATTAATGAGAGACATAAGAAAATAAAATTAAAATAATGGAATTATATTAATAGAAAATTTCCATTAATAGCCAAAATAAAAATAGAAGAATTCATGAGAGAATGACACTTGGCAAACTTGCTAAAAAAAACTCATTCTAATTGTATATACTAAAGAGATGTCAAAAATTTTTTTTATCAAAAATTGGATTTCAAAAAATTCATTTTAAGTTGATTTATAATAAATATTTAAAAAAATGTTTGATGTGTTTAATAATATATTTCTATTTATGAAAATATATCTGCTTTATATCTTATTCTTCCTCCGTGAATTCATGGATCTAGGTTTGGATGGAGAAATAAATAGGCTTTGAAAAATGGAGAATAGACGAATCTGGAAATCGAGGTTGGAATGTGAAGCGGTAGAAGGAAGACATGATAATTGGTGAAAAGGAAAGGAAGTTAACGGTTGCATAGGGGTGTAAATTGGTGAAAAGGAAAGGAAGTTAACGGTTGCATAGGGGTGTAAATTGAATGACTATCCATGTACAAAATGTTGTATCTGTGTCTGATATTAATGAGAGACATAAGAAAATAAAATTAAAAAAATAGAATTATATTAATAGAAAATTTCCATTAATAGCCAAAATAAAAATAGAAGAATTCATGAGAGAATAACACTTGGCAAACTTGCTAAAAAAAACTCATTCTAATTGTATATATTAAATAGATATAAAAAAAAATTAAATCAAAAATCACGTTTCCAAAAATTAATTTCTACTTTTATATCTTATTCTTCCTGCGTGAACTTATGGATCTAGGTTTGGATGTGGGAATGTGAAGCGTTAGAAAGAAGACATGATAATTGGTGAAAAGGAAAGGAAGTTAAAGGTTGCATAGGGGTGTAAATTGAATGACTATCCATGTACAAAATGTTGTATCTGTGTCTTGATATTAATGAAGACATGATAATTTGTGAAAAGGAAAGGAAGTTAAAGGTTGCATAGGGGTGTAAATTGAATGACTATCCATGTACAAAATGTTGTATCTGTGTCTTGATATTAATGAGAGACATAAGAAAATAAAATTAAAATAATGGAATTATATTAATAGAAAATTTCCATTAATAGCCAAAATAAAAATAGAAGAATTCATGAGAGAATGACACTTGGCAAACTTGCTAAAAAAAACTCATTCTAATTGTATATCCTAAAGAGATGTCAAAATTTTTTTATCAAAAATCAGGTTTGCAAAAATTCATTTTTAGTTGATTTATAATAAATATTTATAAAAATGTTTGATGTGTTTAATAATATATTTCTATTTATAAAAATATATCCGCTTTATATCTTATTCTTCCTCCGTGAATGGATGGATCTAAGGTTTGGATGGAGAAATAAATAGGCTTTGAAAAATGGAGAATAGACGAATCAGGAAATCGAAGGAAGTTAACGGTTGCATAGGGGTGTAAATTGAATGACTATCCATGTACAAAATATTGTATCTATGTCTTGATATTAATGAGAGAATAAGAAAATAAAATTAAAATAATAGAATTATATTAATAGAAAATTTCAATTCATAGCCAAAATAAAAATAGAAAAATTCATGAGAGAATGACACTTGGCAAACTTGCTAAAAAACTCATTCTAATTGTATATATTAAATAGATATCAAAAAAAATTTAATTAAAAATCACGTTTCAAAAAATTCATTTTTAGTTGATTTATAATAAATATGTATAAAAATATTTGATGTGTTTAATAATATATTTCTATTTATAAAAATATATTCGCTTTATATCTTATTCTTCCTGCGTGAACTTATGGATCTAGGTTTGGATGTTGGAATGTGAAGCGGTAGAAGGAAGACATGATAATTGGTGAAAAAGAAAGGAAGTTAAAGGTTGCATAGGGATGTAAATTGAATGACTATCCATGTACAAAATGTTGTATCTGTGTCTTGATATTAATGAGAGACATAAGAAAATAAAATTAAAATAATGGAATTATATTAAAAGAAAATTTCCATTAATAGCCAAAATAAAAATAGAAGAATTCATGAGAGAATGACACTTGACAAACTTGCTAAAAAAAACTCATTCTAATTGTATATACTAAAGAGATGTCAAATTTTTTTTAATCAAAAATCAGGTTTCCAAAAATTCATTTTTAGTTTATTTATAATAAATATTTATAAAAATGTTTGATGTGTTTAATAATATATTTCTATTTATAAAAATATATCCGCTTTAGACGAATCAGGAAATCGAGGTTGGAATGTGGAGTTTTAATATATAATTTCTAAATAAATATTTATAAACAAAAGTAACTATCCATGTAAATGGAATGACTATCCATGTACAAAATATACATGTAAATGGAATGACTATCCATGTACAAAATATTGTATTTGTGTGTTGATGAGAGACGTAAGAAAATAAAATTAAAATAATAGAATTATATTAATAGAAAATTTCCATTAATAGCCAAAATAAAAATAGAAGAATTCATGAGAGAATGACACTTGGCAAACTTGCTAAAAAAACCCATTCTACATCTATATATTAAATAGATGTCGAAATTTTTTTTGTCAAAAATCATGTTTCCAAAAATTAACTTTTAGTTAATTTATAATAAATATTTATAAAAATGTTTGATGTGTTTAATAATATATTTCTATTTATAAACCATTCATTTGTAATAAATTTTCAATTTATTAGAATTTCCAATAATAATTTAAATTAGAATTATAAATTTTACTAACCTTAACAAATTTAATGCATTATTTTCATTTTATCACCATATTAATTATTATTAATGCATATTAATCATGCAAAATCACTTTTATATCAAATAATTAACCGTAAGACAAAATAATAACAGAATAACCAATACTTTATATTTTATAAAAATATAATAAAAAATACTTTATTATATTTTGATTTTTTTATGTATTGGTCAATGAAAAATCAAGTTATATAGTACTATAGTTATTTCTTAAATATAGTAATATAGTTATTTCTTTAAATGTGTATTTTATCCTGTTATTTTTCTATTCATAAAAAATATGGCATAAATTATTAAAAATAGAAGAACAATAAATAAAAAATCAAAAGCATTCAATTAAAATAATCATTAAGATATTAAAAATATTTAATTAGTCTTAATCAAGGTTAATATTATAAATGAGTATAAATGAAAATTGTGTTTATCGAATACACACATAATTGTGTGAGGTATAATTTGTTTATGTTAATATACAATATTAATTAAAACAATTTAATCTATTATCTATAAAATAATATTTTATATAGATAATAAGAATAAAAGTATATAAATAAGGATACCAATTTGTTTCAATTTTCATAATTAAATATTTAAATATATCCGCTTTATATTTTATTTTTACTCCGTGAATTTCTGGATCTAGGTTTGGATGGAGAAATAAATCAGGGTTTTAGAATGTGAAGCGGTAGAAGGAAGACGTGATAATTGGTGAAAAGGAAACGGTTGCATAGGGAAGTCGAAAAATCTATTACCGGTGAAATTGAATGACTATCCATGTACAAAATGTTGTGTGTGTCTTGATATTAATGAGAGACGTAAGAAAATAAAATTAAAATAATAGAATTATTTTAATATAAAATCTCCATTAAGAGCCAAAATAAAAATAGAAGAATTCATGAGAGAATGACACTTGGCAATCTTGCTAAAAAACCCATTCTAATTGTATATATTAAATAGATGTCAAAACAAAATTTAATCAAAAATCACGTTTCCAAAAATTCATTTTTAGTTGATTTATAATAAATATTTATAAAAATATTCTATGTGTTTAATAATATATTTCTATTTATAAACCATTCATTTGTAATAAATTTTCAATTTATTAGAATTTCCAATAATAATTTAAATTAGAATTATAAATTTTACTGACCTTAACAAATTTAATACATTATTTTCATTTTTATCACCATATTAATTATTATTAATGCATATTAATCATGCAAAATCTCTTTTATATCAAAAAATTAATAGTAAGAAAGAAAAATAACAGAATAACCAATACTTTATAATTTATAAAAATATAATAAAAAATACTTTATTATATTTTAATTTTTTTATGTAATGGTCAACAAAAAATCAAGTTATATAGTACTATAGTTATTTCTTAAATATAGTACTATAGTTATTTCTTTATATGTGTATTTTAACCTGTTATTTTTCTATTCATAAAAAATATGGCATAAATTATTAAAAATAGAAGAACAATAAATAAAAAATTAAAAGTATTCAATTAAAATGATCATTAAAATATTTAATTAGTCTTAATCAAGGTTAATATTAAAAATGACTATAAATGAAAATTGTGTTTATCGAATACACACATAAACGTGTGAGGTATAATTTGTTTATGTTAATATACAATATTAATTAAAAAAATTTAATCTATTATCTAGAAAAGAATATTTTATATAGATAATACAAATAAAAAGTATATAAATAATTATGAAGTATGTGCAAGATACCAGGCTGAACCCAAAGTAAGTCACATCAACCAGGTGAAAAGAATTATGAAGTATGTGAGTGGAACCTACAATTATGGTATGTTGTACTCTCATGGATGTGAACCAATAGTTATTGTGATCGATTGGTAGTCTTGATGATGAAGAGTACCCTGAGGATGCTCTTTTGGGAAACAACCTTGTCTCTTGGTTCAAGAAACAAAACTGTGTCCCTATCTATCAAGATGAATACATAGCAGCTGGTAGCAGTTGTTCTCAAATGATCTGGATGAAACAGATGCTGACTGAGTACAATGTCACACAAGATGTCATGACATTATACTATGACAACCTGAGTGCTATCAACATATCTAAGAATCCTATACAGCATAGCAGGACTAAGCATATTGACATTAGACATCACTTCATCAGAGATCTTGTGGAGGAGAAAGTGATTAAGTTGGAACATGTTGCCACTGAACTACAACTGGCTGATATTTTTACCAAGGCACTGGATGCTAGTCAGTTTGAAAACTTAAGGGGCAAGCTGGGTATTTGCCAATATGAAGAGTTGTAGCAATTAATTTTTCTTAACACAAGGGTTGAAAGAGATATTTTAATCAAGTTTATTCTAATTGGGCTAATAATTAGTTTCCCTCTTTCTTTCCAAAAGTTTAAGAAGAGGAATAGACATACTTATATTTTCTTCTTCTCAGTTTGCTGTATCACTCTTCATTCTCACAAAAGAAAATTTCAAACTTGCTTTCACTTGTATTCTTCACTCCTCAAGATGTATCAACAATCTGTATCATCATCTTCATCAAAGGCAACTGCTTCTTCCTCACCCACTGACACAGAACCTAGGGCAAACGTAAACCCCATGGATGCTGAGGTCCTTGAGATAACTCCTCTTCGTGAAATGGCAGCTGATCCTACTAAGGTCAAGAAGCTGCGAACTCACAAGCAAGAAGCCTCGTAAATTTTCTCAACCATCATCCTTCTACCGAGATAGCAAATAGGGAGGGTTCTGCATATGTTCATCAAGCCATTGCTAGATTGGTAACTAGGATTCTTAATGAGAATCACTCTATTCCTGGTGTCTCTGTACCCCTGAACCAATAAGCTGCGAGCCCTAATTTAGAAAGTGATCCCAATGTCACTCAGAATGTTGAGACACCTGATAACAACATTGAGAAATCTCCAGAGAAACCTAATGATCACCATACCCCTACTGCTAAGGATGATGAACCACCAGTTATTAATGTTGATGAGGAATTTTCTGATAATGATTTAATTGCAAATGTCAACCCTAGCATAGCAAGAAGGTTGATGACTAGAAAGGAAAAGTAGAGTGCTGGTCAAAGCCCCTCCAAAAAGAAGGCCACTGAAGTTGTTTCTAAGAAAGTCACGAGAACAAGGTTAGAATAGGAGTGAGAAGGACCAAACCGGAACTTCCAAAGGGAAGGGTAAGGTGAAAGCAAGGGTATTGGTAGTCTCTCAAAACCCTTGAGAAATCCTTCAAGAAAAGAAAGGCTCTGAACCCTCCGAATCGAGAGATCAGACTTTGATGTTGAGAGCAATGTTCCAAACATTCCTCTCGGAAGAAACCCTCTTCAAGAAAAGCGGCTAAGGTTCCCGGTTGCCATTGACAACATTTCCTTTCACCATCCGTAAGATGCTAGCGATGGAAGTATGTGTTTAAAAGGATTGCTTTAGAGAGGAGCAACAAGTGTAATGAAGTCATGGATCTTATCAAGGTTTTGGCTGATGAAGACAATGATCAAGTTCTCTAGCTGCTATGAACTTCTTGTCAAAGAGTTCATTGTGAATTTATCTGATGATTGTGCTGATGGAAAATTTGAGGATTTTAGGTGTGTTTATGACAGAGGTAGGAGGGTTAATTTCTCTCCATCTGTGATCAACAAATATCTGGGGAGGCCTGATGAAGCTCAATCTGAGTTAGAGGTAACTGACAACCAGGTATGTCAAATCATCACTGCCCAGCAAGTCAAACACTGGCCCTTGAAAGGGAAGTTAACTGCTAGCATGCTTAGTGTAAAGTTTGCCATTCTACACAAAATTGGAGCAGCTAACTGGGTTCCTACCAATCACAAATCTACCATTTCAACTGGATTGGGAAGATTCATCTATGCTGTTGGAACAAAAGCAAATTTTGACTATGGAACTTACATTTTTGAACAAACCATGAAGCATGCTGGAAGTTTTTCCCTCCCTCATTTGTGGTATTATTGTGAATCAATATCCTGATATCCTTGTTGAAAGAGATTTTGTCTGCAAAAGTGGGTCTCCTCTTGGCTTTCACTATAAGCTATTTCAGGGGAAACATGTCCCTGATATTGTCATAACATCTGCTGAGACATCAAATGTCAAAGCTAATTCTCAGAAAGCTGATGTCATTGCTGTGCTGAGAGACACCTGCAGAGAGCTTGAGGCAAGAAAAAGATCTCTTGAAAAATTAATCACTGCTATTGAACAAGATGGAGATGGTGTTGAGGTTGAGGATGAGAAGCTGAATGAGGATGCTGAAGAAGACCAGCATGATGGTGCTGAAAGTAGTTCAACAGAAGAGGATACTTACCATAGTGCTTCTTTAGGAGAGGACAGTGCCTGATGCTCTATGATTGTTGATATGTCAAGACAGTTATTGCTCTTGATGTTACTTATTGCTGTTGATGTCTCTTTTATTTGCTTTTGTTTGTTTTAGATTATTGTAATTCATAACTTGGATGTCTGTTCATTCTTATGCTACTTATAACTTAATTTCTAGGATTATGTAATGGTACCTTTGGCCCCTTTATGGCTAAAAAGGGGGAGAAGAAATTATGGGTTGAATTTTATCTTTATTAGGTTCTGGTTATTTAGCTTAGTTGACTTAGTTGTCTATTTTAATTTCTGCTGCATTAGTTCTCTGATAGCTTAGTTGTTTTAGCCAAAAATTTGCCAAAGGGGGAGTTTGTAAGTGTTTTTATGTTGGCTTTAATTTTTGGTAAAACCAGTGTATGTCAATGTCTTGACAAATGTCATGACATTCTAGTTGAAGATAAATTCTGCAGAAGAAGTATTTTGGAGATGGTGGGATAGCATAATAATCATGTTATGATCTGTTATGCTGGAAATCTGCAAGCAGAATGGATAATGTCATGACCAATGTTATGACATTCTGTGCAGAATATATTATTATGCAGATTTGCTTTTCCTGAGAGTTTTCAGGATTCTGTTGAGCTGTTCTGAGTTGGATTATTATGATTAGATGATATGCTCACGTGGACATTAGGTTAACTTTGTTTAACCCTAATTTGTTATGTTGTAAAGATCAAGTCCTTAGGTTAACTTTGGTTAACCCTAGCTATTTTTATGGATGCCCAAGTTGAAGACTTTACTGCTTCTATAATATGAAACAAACCACGATGTAGGTGCCTTTTCTATGAAGAAGTAGAAGCGGTTTGTAATTTGTATCTTTAGTAATTCTTGTGACCCAAGCAATTATCCTTTGATAAGTGCCTTGGAGTAGGATTTGATTGTAAGGGTAGTTTATCACTCAAAGCTTTGAAGCACGAGGGTTGTGTCTCTTGATTAAAGCTTTGAAGCAAAATCAAGTATGTTTATTGAAGAATGTCTTCACAATTCTATTAATCATTAGGTTAATATCACTGCTGTGATTGAGGGGGAGTGAGTAGGAACTCGGGTCTAAGTAGGACTTAGATTGAAGTTGCATTGGGTAGGTCTTAAGTGAAGGAGATAAACTGGTTGGTTTATTCCTGAATTTATACTACTTATAGTGGATTTCCTCCCTGGCTTGGTAGCCCCCAGATGTAGGTGTAGTTACACACTAAACTGGGTTAATAATTGATTGTGTTCTTTACTGCATTTTAAATTACTGTTTGGATTGTTAACTGTTTGTCAGATACGGTGTCATAACATTCTCCTTGACATTAAGTATTTGTTGCCAGAATTTCAAATAGGGTTTAAAAATGGAGAATAAATGAATAAAGGAAGTGAACGGTTGCATAGGGAAGTCGAAAAATTGATTGCCGGTGTAAATGGAATGACTATCCATCTACAAAATGTTGTATCTGTGTCTTATTAATGAGAGACATAAGAAAATATAATTAAAATAATAGAATTATATTAATAGAAAATTTCCATTAATAGCCAAAATAAAAATAGACGAATTCATGAGAGAATGACACTTGGCAAACTTGCTAAAAAAACCCATTCTACATCTATCTATTAAATAGATATGAAAAAAAAATTAATCAAAAATCACGTTTCCAAAAATTCATTTTTAGTTGATTTATAATAAATATTTAGAATTTATTATAATTTTCAATAATAATTTAAAGTAGAATTTTCAATTTATTAGAACTTCCAATAATAATTTAAATTAGAATTATAAATTTTACCAACCTTACCAAATTTAATACATTATTTTCATTTTTATCGCCATATTAATTATTATTAATGCATATTAATCATGCAAAATCCTTTTTCTATCAAAAAATTAACAGTAAGAAAGAAAAATACCAGAATAACCAATACTTTATATTTTATAAAAATATAATAAAAAATTAATTTATTATATTTTGATTTTTTAATGTAATGGTCAAGGAAAAATCAATTTATATAGTACTATATTTATTTCTTAAATATAGTACTATAGTTATTTCTTTAAATGTGTATTTTAACCTCTTATTTTTCTATTCATAAAAAATATGGCATAAATTATTAAAAATAGAAGAACAATAAATAAAAAATCAAAGGCATTCAATTAAAAGGATCATTAAGATATTAAAAATATTTAATTAGTTTTAATCAAGGTTAATATTAAAAATGAGTATACATGAAAATTGTGTTTATCCGATACACACATAATTATGTGAGGTATAATTTGTTTATGTTAAGATACAATATTAATTAAAACAATTTAACCTATTATCTATAAAAGAATATTTTATATAGATAATACAAATAAAAGTATATAAATAAGGATAAAAATTTGTTTTATTTTTCATAATCAAATATCTAAATATACCCGCTTTATATCTTATTCTTCCTCAGTGAATTTATGGATCTAGGTTTGGATGGAGAAATAAAATACGCTTTGAAAAATGGAGAATAGACGAATCAGGTTTTGGAAAATAGAAAAAATTAATTGCTGGGAAATCGAGGTTGGAATGTGAAGCGGTAGAAGGAAGACATGATAATTGGTAAAAAAGGAAAGGAAGTTAACGGTTGCATAGGGGTGTAAATTGAATGACTATCCATGTACAAAACGTTGTATCTATGTCTTGATATTAATGAGAGACATAAGAAAATAAAACTAATATAATGGAATTATATTAATAGAAAATTTCCATTAATAGCCAAAATAAAAATATAAGAATTCATGAGAGAATGACACTTAGCAAACTTGCTAAATAAAACTCATTCTAATTGTGTATATTAAATAGATGTAAAAAAAATTTTAATCAAAAATCATGTTTCCTAAAATTCATTTTTAGTTGATTTATAATAAATATTTATAATAATGTTTGATGGGTTTAATAATATATTTCTATTTATAAAAATATATCCGCTTTATATCTTATTCTAGAAAAATTTAATGGTTGCAAAGGGGTGTAAATTGAATGACTATCCATGTACAAAATGTTGTATCTGTTTCTTGATATTAATGAGAGGCATAAGAAAATAAAATCAAAATAATAGAATTATATTAATAGAAAATTTCCATTAATAGCCAAAATAAAAATAGAAAAATTCATGAGAGAATGACACTTGGCAAACTTGCTAAAAAAACTCATTCTAATTGTATATATTAAATAGATGTCAAAAAAAATTTAATCAAAAATCACGTTTCCAAAAATTCATTTTTAGTTGATTTATAATAAAAATTTATACAAATGTTTGATGTGTTTAATAATATATTTCTATTTATAAAAATATATCCGCTTTATATCTTATTCTTCCTCCGTGAATTTCTAGATCTAGGTTTGGATGGAGAAATAAAATAGGATTTGAAAAATGGAGAATAGACGAATCAGGTTTTGGAAAATAGAAAAAATTAATTGCTGGGAAATCGAGGTTGGAATGTGAAGCGGTAGAAGGAAGACATGATAATTGGTGAAAAGGAAAGGAAGTTAACGGTTGCATAGGGGTGTAAATTGAATGACTATCCATGTACAAAATGTATCCGTGTACAAAATGTTGTATCTGTGTCTTGATATTAATGAGAGACATAAGACAATAAAATCAAAATAATAGTTTTATATTAATAGAAAATTTCCATTAATAGCCAAAATAAAAATAGAAGAATTCATGAGAGAATGACACTTGGCAAACTTGCTAAAAAAACTCATTCTAATTGAATATATTAAATAGATGTCAAAAAAAATTTAATCAAAAATCACGTTTCCAAAAATTCATTTTTAGTTGATTTATAATAAAAATTTATAAAAATGTTTGATGTGTTTAATAATATATTTCTATTTATAAAAATATATCCGCTTTGTGAGATATTGGATCGAACTCTATTGTGTTTAAGGATGCTAGGATTGTTAGCATCGAATTGGGCCTGTTTGTTATGTTCAATTGGTTAAGTTAGCTTGTACCCTAAGTTAGCTTGTAATGGGTATTTGTGATAAAAGGCCATTAGTTTAGTATGTTAGGTTTATTATAAACAGCATACTAGTCTCTCATCATTGCATACTGCAAATCCTAATTTAGGGTGAGAGGGTTATTTGTTATTCTTGTGTACTTGTAATCTTGTTTTGAAGATAAATGAAAGAATAGCAGTTAATAACCAATCATTGTGTTCATCGTGTTGTTCATTCTTTTTCCCTACCTTGAGCAACAAATTTATATTTTGTTTCCAAGGCATCCGATTCACAACAAATTGGTACGGTGAGCATGGAGAAGATGCCTTCGACAAAGTATGAGATTGAAAATTTCACCGGAGTGAACGATTTCGGTCTGTGGCGCTTGAAGATGAAAGCCCTACTGGTTCAGCAGGTTGTTTGGAAGCGTTGAAGGAGAGTCACCATGAACAAAGCGTTAACGTTGAGAAGAAGGAAATGATAGAAGGCCCACATCGCAATTTTGTTGAGCCTTGGTGATAAGGTTCTTACGGTATCAAAGGAGATGACGGTAGGGTTATGGGTGAAACTTGAAAGTTTGTACATGACTAAATCGTTGGTGAATCGACTCACCAAGCAAGCTTTGTATTCATTCAAGATGATTGAAGATAAAGTGTTAGCGAGATATGTTCAACAAGCTGATTCTTGATCTTGAAAATATTGATGTGAAGATCGATGATGAAGTCAGTTGTTGTTGCCCATCACATGCCCACTTCAAAGAAACTCTCTTGTATGGAAAGGGAGGCCTCGAAAAATTTACAAATTTCTCGTTACAATGAAGTCGCCATCGAGTATTTATTTATTCCAAAAGGAATGGGAAAACATCGAGTAAAACCCACGAGCAAAGGATAAGATAGTCTACAAGACCAAGAGATGGATTCGGAGTCGGTTATGGGGAAGGTATTAGCACCCTCACATCCATCGATGGGACCCGTTTAGTTCATGTGTGTTCAAGTGCTAATGATAATTGCTATCTTATGAGTAATGATCGAGAAAGGAGAAGGAAGAAGGGTTTTGGTTTTATATTATTTTGAGTTTGCCGGTTCCAAAACCTTGTGCCTACGTATTCCTCGCAATGGGAAAGTCAAAACCGTAGTTCTTCTTGAAAATGAAAAGATTGTTGGTTGGTTTGATTTTAGAAGAGAGTGATGCATGGACACGAAAAACATTTGAATGAGTTTAGATTAATTTTATAGGACACAAGTGTTTGTATGTCCAAAGTAGATACTTGGGACTCAGACACTTAGAGTGAGAAAAGGTAGATACCTTGACTCCTCATTTAGTCCTTTTCTTAAAAAATGAGATATCTTTAAAGTATATTTGTCGTTATGATTCATCAATGTAAGTCGTGACTTATTCTTGATTAAATCTCGAGAGAATAGACAGATGTCTATCCCCTACCATTCGACCCTTATTTATTTAAGAAAAGAAATTTTTGAAAAGTCACTCGACGTTGGATCGAGGTTTGGAACTTTAATTATGAAAGTGTTTTGAGCGGGTTATGATCAATCAATATAAGTCAGATGACTTATCCTTGATTAGATCTCGAGAGAATAGACAGATGTCTATTCCCTACCATTTGACACTTAAAGAAAGTTTAGATTTGGTATATGGACCAAGATGCGCGTGGTTTGGAGAGAAACAAATAAATAATTGTGAACTAACTCGATAAAAGCCCATACAAGGTGGCTCGCACAAATGATAAGACAATTGATATTGTGTAGGTGTATGCACAAAATAAATTTAATCGACTAATTAAACAAAAATTAATCAAGTAATTAGTTTAATAAAATTAATTAGATGGACTAATCAATTTTAAATAACCTAATTAGATAATTAAATAATGTTTAACTAATCAATCAAAGTTTCATTGTAAGCCCAAGAGCACGCGTGGTGTGTGCACAAATGTGTGGCCGTTGTGACGCTTCAAAGCTTTGTCAACTCAAGGGTTTAAAATGATTCACAGTTATTAGTTTAAAAATGATTTTTTGGTTTTGTGTAAGTGATGATTAAATAATAAAATAAATATGAGATGAATAATTATTACAAGTTTTTATGGGAGGATACATCAATTACAAATAGGGATAAAGATAAATTAAAGAGAAACTGTAAATTAATCTATATCTTAACAGAATATTAACAAAAATTAAAATACGGAGAAGCTTAAATGCCAATTATTATATTTGTATTTTTATTAGATTAACTAGAATAAATTGTAGAAATTAATTCTAAGAAGTCTAATAATATATTTGTATAATTTTATTTACAAATGAATATGGTATGGTATAAAATAAAATAAAATAAAAAAAATAAAAATAAGTATGATTATATATATTTACAATATTAAATACTAAGTATTATAAAAATAATATTATGTATAATTATATTTACAATAATAAATAAAAAGTAAAAGTACTAAGTATTTATATTTATATATACATTACTAAATATAAGAAATAAAAATACTAAGTATCATATATTTACAAAATTAAACATGCATTGCAAAATATTAAAATATTAATAGAAGTAGTAACTCATCATTTTAAATGCTAAAGCGAGTGTGGATGCACTAATTGGAAGTGAATGTTTTGAATAATCCTTGAAGATCTTCACAAGTAGCAAACTCGTTAGTAGTATGAGTGGGATGAAATCGAAATTAAAATGAGATTGCAACAAATTAGAACATGGTTAATAATTCAATTTAGAAGCAACAAGAATGCATAAACAAGCAAGAACTAAAGTCAAATTGTCAAATGAAATCAACTTGAATTAGCAAGGAAATGACAAGTTGCTACAAAATTTCAATCACATTGTAAACCAAAAAAACTCACATGAAAAGTTTCGATCTCAAGCACACACAACACAATTCAAAAATTGATGTAATTCAATCCGAATCAAAGTTTTAGTATCGGAAAAGTGGTGAATTGACATTTGATTCAAATTACAACTACATCAATTCATGAATTCCCTTAACTCTCATCAAAATTCAACAATTCAAGTAACTCGAGTTACACTCCGACACAAACAACCAACAACAATTATCATCCGAAGTTGCATATTTGAATCATAACTCAAAATCAATCGAAATAATGAGTAAACAAGTGGTAAACATGCATTAGAACACACACTTTTAAATCCGGGCAGCAACTAAACTAATCGAAATAACACTAAAAACTCAACCGAAAAGTGATCAATTGTGAATGGAAAGCCAATGATATCTCAAACAACTTCAACATTATTCGGATTCAAAATCAATTAACTTCCTTGCTCAAATTAATGTGAAAGAAAAGAGCGTCGTATTGCCTATATAATTTCTCGGTTATATCTTGCGCGTATAAACACGACAATATCAAACCTTCATTGAAACTAACAATTATCACCATTATTCGCAATTAAGATTGACAAAGTGATGCTATCATTCAAGTTTCGAACCAAGGTAAAATGGTTCGAACTTCCATTGAGAATAATGATAAAATCGGTGTAAAAACCAACATTAATGTTCCGGTTGTCCTAACACACATGCTGCCTCATAGTTTCTCGGTTTGATTTTCACATGAATAAACATGGCATTATCGTCACCTCATTGAAACCATAAAAATATCGACTATCGCAACCCACACATTCAACAGAGAGGTGTCATCATTAATTAACCTTGAATTCAATACTTAGATTTTATCAAAGTTTCTTTTGAACAAAATGAACATTGTGAAGATAGAAACAAACGGTTGCTCATAGTTCCTTGGTTATATCTTATGCGGATAAGCGCAAATAGACATTAAACCATCATCGGACTAGTATGGAATCCACATCCCAAATTCAATCAAAATTAGAATAACGTAATAACGCGGTGTCTCAACGGTTTCTCGGCTGGTTTCTCCGCGAATAAACACGGAAACAAACATCACCTTCATCGAAACTAAACGAGCATCAATCCATTACAAAATTGAAATCTTAAATTTAGCACAAATTTAAAATCAAAGTTCAAACAAAAATAGGACGACATTATGCTATTTACAAATCGACATCGAAAATTGAAACTTTTAGACAACTGATTTTATTCAACTTTAGGACTAACACACTAGTAAAAATCAGAGTTAGAAAACCAAACAACTTCAATACTAGGGTCTAACACATAAAAACACAACAGCATCATCAGAATCAAACCAGCATTTCATAGAAGTAGACCACATAGCAGATATCATATTATTTCCGAATACTATTTGACAGAGACAGTTTGAGAAGGAAATGAGTGTTACCGAAAAAACGTGGATCTGAAACTGTCCAGAAGCTGTCACTGAATCTTCGGAAGGAAATTGAAGCTTGCTGAAGTATCACGTTGTTGCTGACAGTAGGTTAAGACAGAGGTATTGGTGATGAACGAAATCTCCACGCGGTATAAGTGCAGGTCCGAACATATATATATGGTTTCTGAGGCGACACTGTGAGATTGTTGCCGATGAACTTCACGCAAAAATGCCATTCACGACATTTCCAACAGCAGTGGAAGAACAGTGAGGGTGTTTGGAGTGAAGGCTGTTGCGGTTGGAAGGAACAAGACTTACGGCGAGAGTTTGAAGGCTGGTGATAGGCGAGTGGCTGGAGGAGGGAAGGAGGAGAGTTGCAGATGGAGGCTTTTCGGTTGGAGAAGGTGATTTGACAGTGAGTGATTGGGTACGATGGTGAGAGACGGAGGGGTATCGCGGAGAGGGGGAGGTTGACGGTTTGGATGATGGAAGGTTATGAGAAGAGTGGTATGTACATAAGGGTGGTGGAAGGCGCGCCGGGTTCGGTTGTGGGTTTCCGGAGAGGTATTTATGGTGGGAGTTGCAAGGGTTTTGGAAATGGAAAGGAGTTATGGTGAAAGGGACGAGGGAGTTGGATGGAAGAAGTTTGGAGTAGGCGATGATGAAGATGACGGAACGAGGAGGTGAGGCGAGGGTAGACGGAGGAGTATATACAGAGGGAGTTATTTGGTGAGAAAGATGAGTGGAGGTGTGAGGAAAACGAGAGAAAGAAGATATAATTCTTCGCCTTTTGTTTCGATTCCTCCTATGCCTCACTCTTGTTTTCGTTTTGTTCCCCTAAAAACAACAAAGGACAACAATATATACTAAAATAATTAGGGTTTTCAACATTTTTGCAAATGTCAAAAATACCCTTGGATAAAATGGGCCACAAAGCCCAAAAGATTAAAAACATTCTACTCAAAAATATTTTTGTTTTGATTTTAGAGATAAAAATTTGACACTTAAAATTGTCGAAAATGATAAAAATTCGGACAATAAATTATCCAAAAATAAAATGAACACATTAAAACAAACTACGAGTGTCAAAGATTAAAGAAAAATTTAAAAAGATCAAAATTGAAATAAAATGATAATAAAGGATACCCGCTTTAAAATACTTACGGTTAAAACGAGACTTCAAATGTATCGAAAAATTAGAGAGAACACATTTTATGATCTACGCGACAGATTCATAAAGCAGTGACTAAAAGGCGAAAACTTGAAATATTTTTCTGCTAATTTTCTGCACATTGTCGAATCTCTTTTAACAGTCCGTTTATAAAACCGAAAATTCAATATTATCGACATAAAAACAACTCAACATGATGCAAGAATCAAGTAAGGAGATAAAAATGCGTGAAGCAAAACATCAGGTATTTTACAACTACAAAACGATGCAAATGTCGATTTAAACTGACTTTTGGTCAACTTAAATACGACTAATGATGCGGATACGATGAATGAATGATTGTTTAATGCCAATGACCCAATGAGAGCATATGCGGATGAATGTGATGCTTGACTCATATGACTTGGAGTTAGGAGGGCAAATTTTGGGGTGTGACAGCTGCCCCTATTTAAATATCTTTAACCAGGCGATTTGAAGAAACATTTTTGAATCGTCTGGTAAAAGATAATTTAAATACAACAGACCCCAAATTTACGATGAAAAAACAAAAATGGGTATGATACGCATGCAAATGTCATGATACGAGAATGCGATGAATCAAGAAACCATAATAATTTCTTTTATTGTGCAATATGAATGAGTGCAGGGGAGCAGGCTCATCAAAGTGTCAAGAGGACAAAATTGATAATGGACTAAGTCTTCCGAAAGTTCTGGCGTTCCACCAAGAATAAGTTTCAACTTCTTCTTCAACCAATATATTTCATCTAGAATTGGCACCTGGAAAAGGGTAACAAAGCGATCATTTGACAACAAGCTAAGATTTCACCCATTGAAGTTTTTTCAAAAAATCAACGACGAACTATCTCTCATAATGAAGAGATTGCCATCCATCAGAATAATAAATTGACGACGAACTGTCTCTTGTAATAAAGAAACTTTCATCCACCGGAGCAACAAAATCAACGGAACATATAACCATATGTTGAAACTTCAATCATCTTCTGCCAATCACCATTAGCAGTCGAATTCAGCAATGCACATAACCATATGCAAAACTTTAATGATAATCATCCTTTTTTTTGCTATTAACTAATAAAGAACAACATATAACCATATGTTGAAACTTCAATCATTCTTCTATCAATCACCATCAACAGTCGAATGCAGCAATGCACATAACCATATGAAAAACTTCAATGATAACCATCATTTTTTGCTATTAACCAATAGTAGCAACAACACATAACCATATGTTGAAACTTCAATCATTCTTCTATCAATAACCATCAATGAATGCAGAATGCACATAACCATATGCAAAACTTGACGATAACTATCATTTTTCGCTATTAACCAATAGTAGCAACAACACATAACCATATGTTGGAACTTCAAACATCTTCTACCAATAACCATTAGCTGTCGAATGCAGCAATGCACATAACCATATGCAAAACTTCGGTGATAATCATCATCATTTTTTATTTATTTATTTATTTATTTATTTGCTATTAACCAATAACAGCAACAACACATAACCATATGTTGAAACTTCAATCATCTTCTACCGATCACCATCAGTAGTTGAAAATAAGAATGCACATAACCATATGCAAAAACTTCGATGTTGACAATTCCTTTTTTGATAATAACCATTACCGGTAGAATGCCATGATAGTGTAAACACTTTAATGGGGAATAGAACTAACAAGCTCTAAACTCATGGTTGAAAAAAATGGATAATTCCAAATTGAACAAATATTCTTCCAATCAATCTTGACAGTAGACCAATAACAAGGATGCAATCTGATGAAGATAGCCATCTTCGATCAGAAACTCTTCAAAACCCATGTCGAGAGAGATATCTATGTTTGAATGAGGCGAGGAACTCACTGGGAAATAAACACACCGAGGCTTGCAAGGAGATTAACTGGAACACCTCGTAAAATCGGTCCATAGAGGACTATTGCCACTTTAAGAATTATTGAGAGATTGTTATATGCAAGAATCTGAATAGATATTGGTTGAGAATAACAACACTGGGGATACCACGATGGTAATCCTTGCTGGAGAAGGCTCGCTTGGGGAAGATGAAGCTTTAATGGAGAAAACTTCTGAAGATAACTCTGTGGGGAAGATCACTAGGGAAATCCAAGTAGAAAATTCTGTTGACACAAGAGTTCACTGGGGAAAACCAATCACTTCTTTGGGGAAGAAAATTAGCTTGAGAGTTGATTGCACTACCGATTCATTTTTGATTTTTTTTTTTTGAATAAGCATTCAACTTGTGCTGGGGAGAAGAACTAAGTTGCCATTTGAGAAATAGTCTTCTGCTTGCACTTGACTTCATTCTTAAAAGATCCCAAGTCCTGACTGAGGTTTATGCATGAATATATTGTATATGATATGTCTGAGTGAAGCGACGTGACTAATGCATGAAGATGATTTATGTGATGATTTATTAATGCATGTATGGATTATATGATATGTACCAAATAAAATTCGGCTTTGAAGGGTGAATCATCAGACGAGAACTGACTTTTAAGATAAACCACCAAACGAAAACTGGCGAAAGAAAATTTAGCAACCAGACGGAGATTGGTGAAATAATTTTTACCACCAGACGGAAACTAAAGTTTAATGATTACAGTCATACGAGAACTGACTACCAGACGTGAACTGGATTTAAATTAACAATAAGACGAGAACTGACTACCAGACGAGAACTGGATCTAAATTAACAGTCAGACGAGAACTGACTACCAGACGAGAACTGGATCTAAATTAACAGTCAGACGAGAACTGACTACCAGACGAGAACTGGATTTAAATTGTCAGTCAGACGAGAACTGACTACCAGACGTGAACTGGATTTTAAGGATAACAGTCAGGCGAGAACTGACTACCAGACGTGAATTGGATTTAATGATACCCAACAAGGTCGAATTTTTATTGCACAATATGAGATGCATGATTTAATGCATGATTTAATGCATGATTTATGTTAGTGTATGCAATATGTTTTGACTGTATGATTGGTAGTGCATGAAGATGCTTTGACTATTTGACTAGTTAAGACCAAGAAAGATTCTTGAAACAATTTTCCCATCAAAAGGAAGTTTTCAGCATGATTCCTCGCCACCCAAATTTAAAGCAACAGCTGTTGACGCTTGACAGAAGATTTCCTTGAGTATCTTGAAAATACTGAAAGGGATTGTTTGTATATAACAATCATTGCCCTAGTCTGTTGAGGCTCTGATGATATTTGCCTTGAGAGGATGTCGGAACAACTTACAGTGATCCGATATTTGGGATCTTGCCCCAGAATCTTGAATTCTAATGCAAGATGCCCCTGATTGACTGAATCTTGAAGGATCGACTTCACCGTGCTATAGAAATAGCATGAACCAATATGCTTTTTGGAGGTACTCCAATGTGTCTTGGTGACTTCTTCAGATTGACTGTATTTGGGTAATTGGCTATGCAAACATAGGGGAGACTTGCTCTAGGATGAGATTTATAGAGACTCCTATGTCTCGAAGTAATTGCTTCAGATCAACAGCATATGAGCAACTAACTTGATGGAACGAGAGCTTTCTGAAGGCTCCAACATCTCGACGTAATTGCCTCAGATTGATTGAATCATGAAACGACGGTTGTCCCAGGTTAACCGTTCTTTGAGAAAGACCAAACCACCTGCTGATTGCTCTTTAAGGACCTGCCCCCAAATTGGCAGAAGTTTGAGGAACTGAATTTTGACTTAATTGCCCCCAAGTTAACAGAATCTTGAGAAAATAACTTGTGACATGCTCAACGGAGTCCTTAAACGTCCTGCCCCTTGATACAAATAACTGCTAACTCAACAGAATAATCAAGTTTCTCTTCTTTGGACAAAGTTAAACTCTTCGCTGACGTTCATTATGAGAACTTATTTAATGTTAGATAATCGTTTTACATGTAGAATAATGTTTATTGTGACAATTATAATGCAACATTTATGCTTCTTGAAGTTTTGTATGAAAAACATTATGAATTTTTTTTGGTGAGTGAAACATTTTTAGAGTGCAACGTTGAAAATTTTTCCTTTATGAAAGATAAGACAAGCATATGATACCAACACAGATACTTACCACACACTGTAGGAGTCAGGTAAACGCGATCCCTCCGTTGTATGCTTTTGAATTAACCCATGCTTCAATTAGGACTTTTGAGGGTTGTAACGTGGTCTGGTTCACGTTTTTTTAGAAAAAAGATTTTTAGGCTCAAAATATTTGGTGCCCACCCATTCTCCATGATGTTCTTCAGTCCTAAGTTCAATTATCCTGATATGAGCACTCATCTCTCGAAAGGCGTTATGATGGTTGAGGAACCAATACGAGGTTTCTTGGACACGACAGTCACTCACATTTGGTATTTGACCACATAACTTGTTCTTTGTTGAAGATTTTCTCCGAAAATGCATTTCGGGAATTTTTTTTTGCTTTCCCAAATCTTGCCTGACTTTTACCTAAGCGACTTATTACTAAGTTTCGTCTTAGCGGGCTTTTTGTCTTTTCCTATTCATCATTTCATTTTTTTTGAACAAGTCGTGGATCTTTACACAAAAAGTGATGGTGACTGTCTGAGTCCTTGGGTAGATGAGGGATAACCGTTGTTGTATCGTCATCTATTGACCTTACGATGTGTGCGAGAGATACCCAATATGGTATCATTCCCTTCTGATGCACAGTGTTGATAGATGAAGATTTACTCTTGCGGTTCTGACCTTCCTCAACCTATAGAAGGATAGCCATTGTTGTATCCTTTGATGCACACTCTCTTGATGAGTTCTGAACGCTCAATCAGATTAACTGAACACTACCCGCCCCTGGTTGAAAAATGAGGGTTCTTCTAAACAGAAAAGAAACTCCTACTTCAAGGCTCGAAGGGGGTTAACGAGGGTCTAGCTCCCTTATAACTCCGGTGTTTAGGAAATTGAAACAAGGCCTGCACATCATCAGCAAAGTTTTTACTCAAGAGCATACATTCAGAGATCTAGCATTTTTCAATTATCGTCATCCTCCCTCCAATCTTTGCCTAGGCGAAAGGATTGGTAACGTTGGTATCAAAACGCTCGCAAATCATTTAAAGAGTGATAACGGATGAATTGAGTGACAACAAATGGATTACTTCAAGACAAACATACTCATTGCATTAATATAAAAACAAACAAGTTTCTACATGCAAACAAAGTTTAAACAATTAAACAAGATACACATGAAAATGCAGTAAAGAAATAAAAGACTGTCGTTGTTGAGGAGACTTGAACTCTGTCTTGACTTGTTGATTCGTATGAATTTCTATGGTCTTGGTGCTCACTTGAGTACGGGTTGCCATTCACAAATTTCCTCCTTGAAGAGTCAAGTACTTCGTCAATCAACTTGAACTTTGGCTTTGTAGGCATTGCCCTCCGCTGAGTGGCTCATCGCTCCATCATGGTATCCACATCGCGCGTTATGATCATAACCAAGCGGGAATACCTTTAGTGGGTTAATAAATTTAGGAACCACCAATGAATTTTGAACCAGATATGGCAGAAGTTGACTGTAAGTCACTGGAATTGGATCAAGAGGAGCATTCCTTCTTTCCAAATTACTTCGAGGCTTGCGTGGATTCTGATGCCAACTCTGATATCCACGACCTTGAACTTGATTTTTTGCATGAGGAGTGCCCCATGGTTGTTGGTATTGTGAATTGAGATGCATAGGTTGCTGACACTGAACAACTGCTACATACGGAGGTCGACCATGAGGTACAGGAGGTGGAGCTTGCAGAGCTTCCCAAATTGCATTGGTTTCATAATCCTCTTCTTCCATTTGAGAACCTCTGAAGAATTCTGCCTCATCAGCTTGGCTACTCGAGGCATCTTGGAGTTTCCCACTTTTCAGACCGCTCTCAATGCGTTCTCCCACCATCACTAAGTCAGAGAAACTTGAAGATGTACAATCTATCATTCTTTCGAAGTATGGATTAGGTAAGATATTCAAAAACAAGTCAACCAACTCCCTATCAAGCATTGGTGGTTTAACTCGGGCAGCCAACTCTCTCCATCTTTGAGCATACTCCTTGAACGACTCGTTAATATTCAGAGAAAGATTCTGTAATTGAATACGGGTTGGAGCCATGGAAAGGTTGAACTCGTATTGTTTCATGAATGAGAAAGATAAGTCTTTCCAATTGTGGACATCCTTTTTTTCCAATTGCATATACCAATCCAGAGACACCCCACTAAGACTGTCTTGGAAACAATGGATGAGAAACTTTTCATCATGAGCATATGCAGACATCTTGTGAACAAACATCTTCAAATGAGTCTCTGGACAACTAACACCTTTGTAATTCTCGAAGTTTGGCATTTTAAACTTTGGTGGAATCACGACGTTCGACACTAAGCAAAGGTCAGCAGATCTAGACCAATAGTATCGCTTCCATTCAATACCCTCAATTGTTCCTTCGATCAAGACATTCGTCTGCTTCAGATTCGAGGAGCTCGTGTTGACCATTGAATTCGCCTTGAGGATTTTGCATGTAGTTGGCAAACCTAGGCTTCTTAGCACCGAGGATGTGGGATATAATCTTCCGAACATTTGATTGTCTTTGGACCGTAGGGATTGCGTTGAGCATCAATTGAGGTTGAATAGGATCGCTCACATGCAGGAGAATCGTACATTGGATTAGATATAACAAGAATCCTAACATGGAATCAACATGATCTATAAAGATCCCGGACATTGTTCTCCAAGAAGCTAGCATGGCTTCCAACATTTGATCCACCTTATCTTTCACACCTTCCGTGTCCTCTCTTATCAATACTTGATTATGTCCCAATTGGTCTATCGGACTTGCCATGAGTGCAGGAAATCGCCTAACGCCAAGAACAAAAGGTGACATGAGTTTTTTGTGTGGAGGAGAAATGCATGCATGCAAATGCATGATTTTATTTCTATTTTGAATGCAAATGATTTCTTTTGTGAATGCAATGCAATGGAAATGCATGTAAAATGTAATGTGATGCAATACATATTGATGTCATGCGAAATTTCGTAAAGTTAAATGATAAGGGTTTAAAAGGACGGTCGGCCATGGTTTCGACGCTCACCCAACAATTCCTCACAAGGTGGTTCTACATGTTTTTGGATAACAAGATACCTAAAATCTAGGGTCCTTTGACAATAATAACGACGTAGCATAGAAATACACGCATTATTATAACTTATGGAAACGATTCTAGTAAAGGTTTCCTCGACTTAACAAGATAAATATCCGATAAGCACTACACAACCATCGGTTCGGAGGAGTCAAAGATTTGTTTTCCGGGTTCCTGAAGTGATAACTAGAGTCATAGGCCCCCATTGAAAGTATTATCGACAGTACATAGACATGTAAAGTCAACAACATCCCAAGAGAACCGACTCTAGGCGGGGTCTTTGTACCGACTTGCAAGTCAGGAGCCTTGCAAGTCTAAGTACTACACAACGCCCTCTAATCCAAATGTTTTTTCTCAGACCTGTGTAATGAGTCTCACACATAGTAACATATTACCCTTGAGAAACCCAACATCACCGCATTGAAATAAAACAGTATATAACCATAAATAATATAAAACAATAAGAAAGCAATAAAACAATAGAATACATAAACACACAAGAGCTAAACTAGGGTTGACACGCTTATGGTACAGATTCCCCAGTGGAGTCGCCAACTGTAGCGCCTCGAAAAATTTACAAATTTATCGTTACAATGAAGTCGCCATCGAGTATTTATTTATTCCAAAAGGAATGGGAAAACATCGAGTAAAACCCACGAGCAAAGGATAAGATAGTCTACAAGACCAAGAGATGGATTCGGGAGTCGGTTATGCAAGGGGAAGGTATTAGCACCCCTCACATCCATCGTACTCGATGGGACCCGTTTAGTTCATGTGTGTGTTCAAGTGCTAATGATAATTGCTATCTTATGAGTAATGATCGAGAAAGGAGAAGGAAGAAGGGTTTTGGTTTTATATTATTTTGAGTTTGCCACGGTTTCAAAACCTTGTGCCTACGTATTCCCTCGTGCAATGGGAAAGTCAAAACTCTGTAGTTCTTCTTGAAAATGAAAAGATTGTTGGTTGGTTTGATTTTAGAAGAGAGTGATGCGCATGGGCACAGAAAAACATTTGAATGAGTTTAGATTAATTTTATAGGACACAAGTGTTTGTATGTCCAAAGTAGATACTTGGGACTCGCACACTTAGAGTGAGAAAAGGTAGATACCTTGACTCCCTCATTTAGTCCTTTTCTTAAAAAAAATGAGATATCTTTAAAGTATATTTGTCGGATTATGATTCATCAATGTAAGTCGTGACTTATTCTTGATTAAATCTCGAGAGAATAGATGATGTCTATCCCCACCATTCGACCCTTATTTATTTAAGAAAAGAAATTTTTGAAAAGTCACTCGACGTTGGATCGAGGTTTGGAACTTTAATTATGAAAGTGTTTTGAGCGGGTTATGATCAATCAATATAAGTCAGATGACTTATCCTTGATTAGATCTCGAGAGAATAGATAGATGTCTATTCCCTACCATTCGACCCTTAAAGAAAGTTTAGATTTGGTATATGGACCAAGATGCGTGGTTTGAGAGAAACAAATAAATAATTGTGAACTAACTCGATAAAAGCCCATACAAGGTGGCTCGCACAAATGATAAGACAATTGATATTGTGTAGGTGTATGCACGAAATAAATTTAATCGACTAATTAAACAAAAATTAATCAAGTAATTAGTTTAATAAAATTAATTAGATGGACTAATCAATTTTAAATAACCTAATTAGATAATTAAATAATGTTTAACTAATCAATCAAAGTTTCATTGTAAGCCCAAGAGCACGCGTGGTGTGTGCACAAATGTGTGGCCAGACGCTCAAAGCTTTGTCAACTCAAGGGTTTAAAATGATTCAGCTATTAGTTTAAAAATGATTTTTTGGTTTTGTGTAAGTGATGATTAAATAATAAAATAAATATGAGATGAATAATTATTACAAGTTTTTGCGGGGAGGGATACATCAATTACAAATAGGGATAAAGATAAATTAAAGAGAAACTGTAAATTAATCTATATCTTAACGGAATATTAACAAAAATTAAAATACGGAGAAGCTTAAATGCCAATTATTATATTTGTATTTTTATTAGATTAACTAGAATAAATTGTAGAAATTAATTCTAAGAAGTCTAATAATATATTTGTATAATTTTATTTACAAATGAATATGGTATGGTATAAAATAAAAAAAAATAAAAATAAAAATAAAAATAAGTATGATTATATATATTTACAATATTAAATACTAAGTATTATAAAAATAATATTATGTATAATTATATTTACAATAATAAAAAAAGTAAAATACTAAGTATTTATATTTATATATACATTACTAAATATAAGAAATAAAAATACTAAGTATCATATATTTACAAAATTAAACATGCATTGCAAAATATTAAAATATTAATAGAAGTAGTAACTCATCATTTTAAATGCTAAAGCGAGTGTGGATGCACTAATTGGAAGTGAATGTTTTGAATAATCCTTGAAGATCTTCACAAGTAGCAAACTCGTTAGTAGTATGAGTGGGATGAAATCGAAATTAAAATGAGATTGCAACAAATTAGAACATGGTTAATAATTCAATTTAGAAGCAACAAGAATGCATAAACAAGCAAGAACTAAAGTCAAATTGTCAAATGAAATCAACTTGAATTAGCAAGGAAATGACAAGTTGCTACAAAATTTCAATCACATTGTAAACCAAAAAAACTCACATGAAAAGTTTCGATCTCAAGCACACACAACACAATTCAAAAATTGATGTAATTCAATCCGAATCAAAGTTTTAGTATCGGAAAAGTGGTGAATTGACATTTGATTCAAATTACAACTACATCAATTCATGAATTCCCTTAACTCTCATCAAAATTCAACAATTCAAGTAACTCGAGTTACACTCCGACACAAACAACCAACAACAATTATCATCCGAAGTTGCATATTTGAATCATAACTCAAAATCAATCGAAATAATGAGTAAACAAGTGGTAAACATGCATTAGAACACACACTTTTAAATCCGGGCAGCAACTAAACTAATCGAAATAACACTAAAAACTCAACCGAAAAGTGATCAATTGTGAATGGAAAGCCAATGATATCTCAAACAACTTCAACATTATTCGGATTCAAAATCAATTAACTTCCTTGCTCAAATTAATGTGAAAGAAAAGAGCGTCGTATTGCCTATATAATTTCTCGGTTATATCTTGCGCGTATAAACACGACAATATCAAACCTTCATTGAAACTAACAATTATCACCATTATTCGCAATTAAGATTGACAAAGTGATGCTATCATTCAAGTTTCGAACCAAGGTAAAATGGTTCGAACTTCCATTGAGAATAATGATAAAATCGGTGTAAAAACCAACATTAATGTTCCGGTTGTCCTAACACACATGCTGCCTCATAGTTTCTCGGTTTGATTTTCACATGAATAAACATGGCATTATCGTCACCTCATTGAAACCATAAAAATATCGACTATCGCAACCCACACATTCAACAGAGAGGTGTCATCATTAATTAACCTTGAATTCAATACTTAGATTTTATCAAAGTTTCTTTTGAACAAAATGAACATTGTGAAGATAGAAACAAACGGTTGCTCATAGTTCCTTGGTTATATCTTATGCGGATAAGCGCAAATAGACATTAAACCATCATCGGACTAGTATGGAATCCACATCCCAAATTCAATCAAAATTAGAATAACGTAATAACGCGGTGTCTCAACGGTTTCTCGGCTGGTTTCTCCGCGAATAAACACGGAAACAAACATCACCTTCATCGAAACTAAACGAGCATCAATCCATTACAAAATTGAAATCTTAAATTTAGCACAAATTTAAAATCAAAGTTCAAACAAAAATAGGACGACATTATGCTATTTACAAATCGACATCGAAAATTGAAACCAAAGTTAGACAACCGATTTTATTCAACTTTAGGACTAACACACTAGTAAAAATCGAGTTAGAAAACCAAACAACTTCAATACTAGGGTCTAACACATAAACACAACAAAGATCATCGTAATCAAACCAAGATTTCATAGAAGTAGACCACATAGCGATATCATATTATTTCCAATACTATTTGATGAGACGTTTGAGAAGGAAATGAGTGTTACCGAAAAACGTGGATCCAAATCGCCCGTAAGTCACACCGAATCTTCGGGGAAAGCTTGCTAAAGTATCACGTTGTTGTTGACAGTAGGTTAAGACAGAGGTATTGGTGATGAATGAAATCTCCACGCAGTATAAGTGCAGGTCCGAACATATATGGTTTCTGAGGCGACACTGTGAGATTGTTGCCGATGAACTTCACGCAAAAATTCCATTCACGAAATTTCCAACAGAAGTGGAAGAACAGTGAGGGTGTTTGGATTGAAGGTTGTTGCGGTTGGAAGGAACATGACTTACGGCGAGAGTTTGAAGGCTGGTGATAGGCGAGTGGCTGGAGGAGGGAAGGAGGAGAGTTGCAGATGGAGGCTTTTCGGTTGGAGAAGGTGATTTGACAGTGAGTGATTGGGTACGATGGTGAGAGAGAGGGTATCGGAGAGGGGAGGTTGACGGTTTGATGATGGAAGGTTATGAGAAGAGTGGTATGTACATAAGGGTGGTGGAAGGCGCTGGGGTTCGTTGTGGTTTGGAGAGGTATTTATGGTGGAGTTGGAAGAAGACGAGGGAGTAAGGCAAAGGGTGGAGTGGAAATGGAAAGGAGTTATGGTGAAAGGGACGAGGGAGTTGGATGGAAGAAGTTTGGAGTAGGCGATGATGAAGATGAGAACGAGGAGGTGAGGCGAGGGTACGGAGGAGTATATACAGGGAGTTATTTGGTGAGAAAGATGAGTGAGGGTGTGAGGAAAACGAGAGGCGTATGAAGAAGATATAATTCTTCCGCTTTTGTTTCGTTCGCCCCTATGCCTCACTTGTTGCTTTTGTTCCCGTAAACAACAACAAAGGACAACAATATATACTAAAATAATTAGGGTTTTCAACATTTTTACAAATGTCAAAATACCTTAGATAAAATGGGCCACAAAGCCCAAAAGATTAAAAACATTCTACTCAAAAATATTTTGTTTTGATTTTAGAGATAAAAATTTGACACTTAAAATTGTCAAAAATGATAAAAATTCGGACAATAAATTATCCAAAAAAATAAAATGAACACATTAAAACAAACTACGAGTGTCAAAGATTAAAGAAAAATTGTTAAAAAGATCAAAATTGAAATAAAATGATAATAAAGGATACCCGACTTTAAAATACTTACGGTTAAAAACGAGACTTCGAAATGTATCGAAAAATTAGAGAGAACATTTTTATGATCTACGACACGAGATTCATAAAGTTGACTAAAAGGCGAAAACTTGAAATATTTTTCTACTAATTTTCTGCACATTGTCGAATCTCTTTTAACACTCCGTTTATAAAATCGAAAATTCAATATTATCGACATAAAAACAACTCAACATGATGCAAGAATCAAGTAAGGAGATAAAAATGCGTGAAGCAAAACATCAGGTATTTTACAACTACAAAACGATGCAAATGTCGATTTAAACTGACTTTTGGTCAACTTAAATACGACTAATGATGCGGATACGATGAATGAATGATTGTTTAATGCCAATGATCCAATGAGAGCATATGCGGATGAATGTGATGCTTGACTCATATGACTTGGAGTTAGGAGGGCAAATTTTGGGGTGTGACAGGAGGCCCTGACCTTTGAAGAGGTTCAATCAGCCTTGTATTCGAAGGACTTGAACGAACGAAAGGAGCATAAACCTTCGATGGTTGGTGAAGGTTTGGCCGTTACAGGAAAATTCTTGCGAAAGGATAATAAGTTCGACAAGAAGAAAGGTAAATGTCAGCAGAAGTTTTACAGTGGTGAATCATCTAGTATTCGATGCTATCATTGTAAGAAGGAGGGTCACACAAGAAAAGTGTGCCCTGAACGCCTGAAAAATCATGGAGGAAAGGATAATGGCAATGCAGCTATTGTTCAAGATGATTTCGACTTATCTGATGTTCTTGTGGTTTCGAGAAGCAACTCGTCGAAGGAATGGATTATGGATTCTGGGTGCACTTGGTACATGACTCCAAACAAAGACTTGTTCGAGGAATTATGTGATCAAGATGGTGGATCTGTATTGCTGGGAAGCAACAAAGCTTGCAAGATTGCAGGTGTGGGATCTGTGAGATTCAAACTCCATGATGAGTCAATAAGGTTATTGACTGAAGTCATGTATGTACCTGATTTGAAGAGAAATTTGATTTCGTGGTGAATTCGACAAGAAAGGATATGTTTTTCAAGGAGAGAAAAGTATCCTAAGATTCATGAAGGGTCAAGAAAGTCTTGAGAGGCATGAAGAAACAAGGCTTGATACCCTTGTGGCTGAAGTTGTAAGTGGTTCGACAAATGTTGCATCCACGAAATCTTTGTCGAAGATGTAACCGCACATGAGATTAGCCATGTGAAAGGGTTTGGTTGAATGGGGAAACAAAATTTGCTTGGTGGAGACAAAGTCGAAAGTCAAGTTTTGTGAACCCTGTACTTGGAAAATCTTGCAGAGTGAAGTTCAACAAAGGCAAACAAAGAACACATGGATCCCTGATTACATCCATGCCGATCTGGGGCCCGCAAGGTGTCCATCATATTCAGGAGCAAGGTATTTTCTATCCATAGTAGATGACTATTACAGAAAGTTATGGGTATTCATTCAAAAGACTAAGGATGAAAATTTTGAGAATTTCAAAGGTTGGAAGACTCTGGTCGAAACCAAACCGCGTAAAGGTCAAGAGGTTGAGAACAAATAATAGTCTTGAATTTTGCAATGAGGCATACCGCTGCCTGTATTGCAAGGCACAAAACTACCGCAGCACTCCACAACAAAATGGTTTGAAAGGTTTAATCGAACCATCTTGGAGAGAGTTAGATGCATGTTGACTAGTGCTGGATTAAAGAAGTTGTTTTGGGATGAGGATGTTTCGACAAAGAACATATCCGATAAATAGATGTTCTTCGATCGCTAGATATGAAGACACCAAGAAGTTTGGTCGGGACATCCACCAAATCTCGACAAACCGAGAGTATTTGGTCGAGCCTATGCTCACATTAGGCAAGACAAGGTCGAACCTAGAGCTCTTAAATGCATGTTCATGGGATATCCTCGGGAGTCAAAGCTTATAGGCTATGGTGCCAGAGTCGTCACGGAAGAATTATGACCAATGAGATGTTGTTTTTAATGAAGTCAAATGGCTTTCAAGAAAACGGATGATGTTGGTCAAAGTGCGTATATCCGAAGAGTCGGAACAGTAGCTTCCTATTGAGGTGGAGCATGTTGATGCCGAATTGCATATCCCGATAAAGTCGAAGCGATGATGTGATGAAGTTGAGGAAACTGTTGATGACTATCTATTGGCAAGAGATAGGACACGAAGAGTCATCAAACCACCTCAACGGTTTGGGTATGCAGATCTAATAGCTTATTCCTTAATCTCTGCAAGTAAGGTTCTAGACGAAGAACCAAGAGACTATAAGGAAGTTATGAGGAGTCAAAATAAGACTGAATGGCTGAAGGCCATGGATGATGAGATGAAGTCTCTTCATGATAACAACACTTGGGAATTGATCAAGAAACCTGCTAGAGCCAAGTTAGTCAGCTGTAAATAGATTTTCAAAGTTAAGGAAGGAATCGAAGGAGTGGCATCGAAAAGATACAAGGCAAGGTTGGTTGCAAGGGTTTCACCGTAAAGAAGGTATAGATTTCAATGATGTGTTTTCTCCCTGTGAAGCATAGGTCCATTCGAACATTGCTTGCCATGGTGGCACAATCGATCTTGAATCGAATGATGGATGTGAAGATCCGTTTGTATGGTGATCTAGATGAAACAACTCGATGAGGCAACTTGAAGGGTATCGAAAAGGGAAAGGAAGATTATGTGCAAGTTGAATAGATCTTTATATGGGTGAAACAATCTCCTCGACAAAGGAATAGGAGATTCGACAAATTCATGACACGCATAAGTTTCGCTAGAACTCAGTTCGACCACTGTGTTTACTTTAGATTTTGTCCTGTTAATTCATTTGTTACTTTGTTGTTTTATGTTGATGATATTCTCATAGCTAGTAACAATGTCGAAGAGGTATTGAGGGTGAAGTCTGAACTCAAAAAGGAGTTCAAAATGAAGGATCTAGGAGCCCTGTGATTCTGGAATTGACATTCAAGAGATAGAAAGTAGTCAAAGTTATGCTTATCTCAAGAGGCATATTTACGAATGATTCTCGAAAAGTTTGGTATGTCGAATTCGAAGCCTGTGGTGACTCCAACAAACCCTCAATTCAAGTTAAGTATTGATCAATGTCCTGGTACTGAGGTTGAAAGAACTTATATGAATAGCATCCCATATGCTAATGTAGTAGGTTCTTTGATGTATGCTATGGTTTGTACTAGACCCGATAGCATATGCGTAAGTCTTGTAAGTGTACATGGTGAATCTCGAAAGGCACATCGCGCAAGCATTGTAGTGGATTCTAAGGTACATAAATGGGTCTCGAATAGACTCTTAATTTATGGTGGAGCCTTTGGTGAAGATAGTAAAGCAAGAATCGAAGGATATGTCGACTCTAATTATGCAGTTGTATGGATTCCGAAAATCTATTTCGGATATGTTTTCACTATGTTTGGTACAACTATTAGTTGAAAGCAACACTTCGTAAGGTTGTTGCATTATCAACCACCGCGGAATATATTGCTTTAATCGTCGTGAAAGAAGCATGTGGCTTGAAGGTTTTTCTAAGGAGCGGAAATTCAAGGGAAGTTATCACCGTTAAATGTGATAGTCAAAGTGCAATACACCGTCAAGAATTCAGCCTATCATGAGCGAACGCACATTGATGTGAGGTTGCATTCCGAGGGTAATCGAGCGGAGAAGTCCAAGTGTCAAGGTTTTGACGATCATAATGCTACCGATATGATCACCAAGACATTGCCTAGTTGCATGTTTTTCCACGATGCGCTGATAAAGTCGCATGAAGAAAACTAACTCGTTAGTTGATAATAGAGTTTGTTCCAAGGTGGAGATTTGTGAGATATTGGATCGAACTCTATTGTGTCGAAGGATGCTAGGATTGTTAGCATCGAATTGGGCCTGTTTGTTATGTCCAATTGGTTAAGTTAGCTTGTACCCATAGTTAGCTTGTAATGGGTATTTGTGATAAAAGCCCATTAGTTTAGTATGTTAGGTTTATTATAAATAGCATACTAATATCTCATCATTGCATACTGCAAATCCTAATTTAGGGTGAGAGGGTTATTTGTTATTCTTGTATACTTGTAATCTTGTTTTAAAGATAAATGAAAGAATAGCAGTTAATAACCAGTTAATAACCAATCCTTGTGTTCATCGTGTTCTTCATTCTTTTTCCCTACCTTGGGCAACAAATTTATATTTTGTTTCCAAGGCATCCGATTCACAACACGCTTTATATCTTATTCTTCCTCCGTGAATTTCTACATCTAAGTTTGGATGGAGAAATAAATAGGCCTTGAAAAATTGAGAATAGACGAATCAGGTTTTGGAAAATAGAAAAAATTAATTGCTTGGAAATCGAGGTTAGAATGTGAAGCGGTAGAAGGAAGACATGATAATTGGTGAAAAGGAAAGGAAGTTAACAGTTGCATAGGGGTGTAAATTGAATGACTATCCATGTACAAAATGTTGTATCTGTGTCTTGATATAATGAGAGACATAAGAAAATAAAATTAAAATAATGGAATTATATTAAAAGAAAATTTCCATTAATAGCGAAAATAAAAATAGAAGAATTCATGAGAGAATGACACTTAGCAAACTTGCTAAATAAAACTCATTCTAATTGTGTATATTAAATAGATGTAAAAAAAATTAATCAAAAGTCACGTTTCCTAAAATTCATTTTTAGTTGATTTATAATAAATATTTATAAAAATGTTTGATGTGATTAATAATATATTTCTATTTATAAATATATATCTGTTTTATATCTTATTCTTCCTCCATGAATTTATGGATCTAGGTTTGGCTGGAGAAATAAATTAGGCTTTGAAAAATGGAGAATAGACGAATCAGGTTTTGGAAAATAGAAAAAATTAATTGCTGGGAAACCGAGGTTGTTGGAAAATCGAGGTTGGAATGTGAAGCGGTAGAAGGAAGACATGATAATTGGAAGACATGATAATTGGTAAAAAGGAAAGGAAGTTAACGGTTGCATAGGGGTGTAAATTGAATGACTATCCATGTACAAAATGTTGTATCTGTGTCTTGATATTAATGAGAGACATAAGAAAATAAAATTAAAAAAATTGAATTATATTATTAGAAAATTTCCATTAATAGCCAAAATAAAAATAGAAGAATTCATGAGAGAATGACACTTGAAAAACTTGCTAAAAAAACTCATTCTAATTGTATATATTAAATAAATATCAAAAAAAATTTAATCAAAAATAACGTTTCCAAAAATTCATTTTTAGTTGATTTATAATAAATATGTATAAAAATATTTGATGTGTTTAATAATATATTTCTCTTTATAAAAATGTACCCGCTTTATATCTTATCTTCCTCCGTGAATTGATCGATCTAGGTTTCGATGGAGAAATAAATAGGCTTTGAAAAATGGAGAATAGACGAATCAGGAAATCGAGGTTAGAATGTGAAGCGGTAGAAGGAAGACATGATAATTGTTGAAAAGGAAAGGAAGTTAACAGTTGCATAGGGGTATAAATTGAATGACTATCCATGTACAAAATGTTGTATCTGTGTCTTGATATAATGAGAGACATAAGAAAATAAAATTAAAATAATGGAATTATATTAAAAGAAAATTTCCATTAATAGCGAAAATAAAAATAGAAGAATTCATGAGAGAATGACACTTGGCAAACTTGCTAAAAAAAACTCATTCTAATTGTGTATATTAAATAGATGTAAAAAAAAATTAATCAAAAGTCACGTTTCCTAAAATTCATTTTTAGTTGATTTATAATAAATATTTATAAAAATGTTTGATGTGATTAATAATATATTTCTATTTATAAATATATATTTGTTTTATATCTTATTCTTCCTCCATGAATTTATGGATCTAGGTTTGGCTGGAGAAATAAAATAGGCTTTGAAAAATGGAGAATAGACGAATCAGGTTTTGGAAAATAGAAAAAATTAATTTCTGGGAAATCGAGTTTGGAATGTGAAGCGGTAGAAGGAAGACATGATAATTGGAAGACATGATAATTGGTAAAAAGGAAAGGAAGTTAACGGTTGCATAGGGGTGTAAATTGAATGACTATCCATGTACAAAATGTTGTATCTGTGTCTTGATATTAATGAGAGACATAAGAAAATAAAATTAAAAAAATAGAATTATATTATTAGAAAATTTCCATTAATAGCCAAAATAAAAATAGAAGAATTCATGAGAGAATGACACTTGGCAAACTTGCTAAAAAAACTCATTCTAATTGTATATATTAAATAAATATAAAAAAAAATTAATCAAAAATCACGTTTCCAAAAATCCATTTTTAGTTGATTTATAATAAATATGTATAAAAATATTTGATGTGTTTAATAATATATTTCTCTTTATAAAAATGTATCCGCTTTATATCTTATCTTCCTCCGTGAATTGATGGATCTAGGTTTGGATGGAGAAATAAATAGGCTTTGAAAAATGGAGAATAGACGAATCAGGAAATCGAGGTTAGAATGTGAAGCGGTAGAAGGAAGACATGATAATTGGTGAAAAGGAAAGGAAGTTAACAGTTGCATAGGGGTGTAAATTGAATGACTATCCATGTACAAAATGTTGTATCTGTGTCTTGATATAATGAGAGACATAAGAAAATAAAATTAAAATAATGGAATTATATTAAAAGAAAATTTCCATTAATAGCCAAAATAAAAATAGAAGAATTCATGAGAGAATGACACTTAGCAAACTTGCTAAATAAATCTCATTCTAATTGTGTATATTAAATAGATGTAAAAAAAACTTAATTAAAAGTCACGTTTCCTAAAATTCATTTTTAGTTGATTTATAATAAATATTTATAAAAATGTTTGATGTGATTAATAATATATTTCTATTTATAAATATATATCTGTTTTATATCTTATTCTTCCTCCATGAATTTATGGATCTAGGTTTGGCTGGAGAAATAAATTAGGCTTTGAAAAATGGAGAATAGACGAATCAGGTTTTGGAAAATAGAAAAAATTAATTGCTGGGAAATCGAGGTTGCTGGGAAATCGAGGTTGGAATGTGAAGCGGTAGAAGGAAGACATGATAATTGGAAGACATGATAATTGGTAAAAAGGAAAGGAAGTTAACGGTTGCATAGGGGTGTAAATTGAATGACTATCCATGTACAAAATGTTCGATCTGTGTCTTGATATTAATGAGAGACATAAGAAAATAAAATTAAAAAAATAGAATTATATTATTAGAAAATTTCCATTAATAGCCAAAATAAAAATAGAAGAATTCATGAGAGAATGATACTTGGCAAACTTGCTAAAAAAACTCATTCTAATTGTATATATTAAATAAATATAAAAAAAATTTAATCAAAAATCACGTTTCCAAAAATTCATTTTTAGTTGATTTATAATAAATATGTATAAAAATATTTGATGTGTTTAATAATATATTTCTCTTTATAAAAATGTATCCGCTTTATATCTTATCTTCCTCCGTGAATTGATCGATCTAGGTTTGGATGGGGAAATAAATAGGCTTTGAAAAATGGAGAATAGACGAATCAGGAAATCGAGGTTAGAATGTGAAGCGGTAGAAGGAAGACATGATAATTGTTGAAAAGGAAAGGAAGTTAACTGTTGCATAGGGGTATAAATTGAATGACTATCCATCTACAAAATGTTGTATCTGTGTCTTGATATAATGAGAGACATAAGAAAATAAAATTAAAATAATGGAATTATATTAAAAGAAAATTTCCATTAATAGCGAAAATAAAAATAGAAGAATTCATGAGAGAATGACACTTAGTAAACTTGCTAAATAAAACTCATTCTAATTGTGTATATTAAATAGATGTAAAAAAAAATTAATCAAAAGTCACGTTTCCTAAAATTCATTTTTAGTTGATTTATAATAAATATTTATAAAAATGTTTGATGTGATTAATAATATATTTCTATTTATAAATATATATCTGTTTTATATCTTATTCTTCCTCCATGAATTTATGGATCTAGGTTTGGCTTGAGAAATAAAATAGGCTTTGAAAAATGGAGAATAGACGAATCAGGTTTTGGAAAATAGAAAAAAATTAATTTCTGGGAAATCGAGGTTGGAATGTGAAGCGGTACAAGGAAGACATGATAATTGGAAGACATGATAATTGGTAAAAAGGAAAGGAAGTTAACGGTTGCATAGGGGTGTAAATTGAATGACTATCCATGTACAAGATGTTATATCTGTGTCTTGATATTAATGAGAGACATAAGAAAATAAAATTAAAAAAATAGAATTATATTATTAGAAAATTTCCATTAATAGCCAAAATAAAAATAGAAGAATTCATGAGAGAATGACACTTGGCAAACTTGCTAAAAAAAACTCATTCTAATTGTATATATTAAATAAATATAAAACAAAAATTAATCAAAAATCACGTTTCCAAAAATTCATTTTTAGTTGATTTATAATAAATATGTATAAAAATATTTGATGTGTTTAATAATATATTTCTCTTTATAAAAATGTATCCGCTTTATATCTTATCTTCCTCCGTGAATTGATCGATCTAGGTTTGGATGGGGAAATAAATAGGCTTTGAAAAATGGAGAATAGACGAAACAGGAAATCGAGGTTAGAATGTGAAGCGGTAGAAGGAAGACATGATAATTGTTGAAAAGGAAAGGAAGTTAACTGTTGCATAGGGGTATAAATTGAATGACTATCCATCTACAAAATGTTGTATCTGTGTCTTGATATAATGAGAGACATAAGAAAATAAAATTAAAATAATGGAATTATATTAAAAGAAAATTTCCATTAATAGCGAAAATAAAAATAGAAGAATTCATGAGTGAATGACACTTAGCAAACTTGCTAAATAAAACTCATTCTAATTGTGTATATTAAATAGATGTAAAAAAAAATTAATCAAAAGTCACGTTTCCTAAAATTCATTTTTAGTTGATTTATAATAAATATTTATAAAAATGTTTGATGTGATTAATAATATATTTCTATTTATAAATATATATCTGTTTTATATCTTATTCTTCCTCCATGAATTTAGGGATCTAGGTTTGGCTGGAGAAATAAAATAGGCTTTGAAAAATGGAGAATAGACGAATCAGGTTTTGGAAGGAAGACATGATAATTGGAAGACATGATAATTGGTAAAAAGGAAAGGAAGGAAGTTAACGGTTGCATAGGGGTGTAAATTGAATGACTATTCATGTACAAAATGTTGTATCTGTGTTTTGATATTAATGAGAGATATAAGAAAATAAAATTAAAATAATGGAATTATATTAAAAGAAAATTTCAATTAATAGCGAAAATAAAAATAGAAGAATTCATGAGTGAATGACACTTAGCAAACTTGCTAAATAAAACTCATTCTAATTGTGTATATTAAATAGATGTAAAAAAAAAGTTAATCAAAAATCACGTTTCCTAAATTTCATTTTTAGTTGATTTATAATAAATATTTATGAAATTTTTTGATGTGTTTAATAATATATTTCTATTTATAAAAATATATCCGCTTATTCTCTCCGTGAACTTATGGATCTAGGTTTGGATGGAGAAATAAATAGGCTTTGAAAAATGGAGAATAGACGAATAATCGAGCTTGGAATGTGAAGTGGTAGAAGGAAGACATGGTAATTTGTGAAAAGGAAAGGAAGTTAACGGTTGCATAGGGGTGTAAATTGAATGACTATCCATGTACCAAATGTTGTATCTGTGTCTTGATATTAATGAGAGACATAAGAAAATAAAATTAAAATAATAGAATTATATTAATAGAAAATTTCCATTAATAGCCAAAATAAAAATAGAAGAATTCATGAGAGAAGGACACTTGACAAACTTGCTTAAAAAACTCATTCTAATTGTATATACTAAACAGATTTCAAATTTTTTTTAATCAAAAATCAGGTTTCCAAAAATTCATTTTTAATTGATTTATCATAAATATTTATAAAAATGTTTGATGTGTTTAATAATATATTTCTATTTATAAAAATATATCCGCTTTATATCTTATTCTTCCTCCATGAATTGATGGATCTAGGTTTGGATGGAGAAATAAATAGGCTTTGAAAAATGGAGAATAGACGAATCAGGAAATCGAGGTTGGAATGTGAAGCGGTAGAAGGAAGACATGATAATTGGTGAAAAGGAAAGGAAGTTAACGGTTGCATAGGGGTGTAAATTGAATGACTATCCATGTACAAAATGTTGTATCTGTGTCTTGATATAATGAGAGACATAAGAAAATAAAATTAAAATAATGAAATTATATTAGAAGAAAATTTCCATTAATAGCCAAAATAAAAATAGAAGAATTCATGAGAGAATGACACTTAGCAAAATTGCTAAATAAATCTCATTCTAATTGTGTATATTAAATAGATGTAAAAAAAAATTAATTAAAAGTCACGTTTCCGAAAATTCATTTTTAGTTGATTTAAAATAAATATTTATAAAAATGTTTGATGTGATTAATAATATATTTCTATTTATAAATATATATCTGTTTTATATCTTATTCTTCCTCCATGAATTTAGGGATCTAGGTTTGGCTGGAGAAATAAAATAGGCTTTGAAAAATGGAGAATAGACGAATCAGGTTTTGGAAGGAAGACATGATAATTGGAAGACATGATAATTGGTAAAAAGGAAAGGAAGGAAGTTAACGGTTGCATAGGGGTGTAAATTGAATGACTATTCATGTACAAAATGTTGTATCTGTGTTTTGATATTAATGAGAGACATAAGAAAATAAAATTAAAATAACAGAATTATATTAAAAGAAAATTTCAATTAATAGCGAAAATAAAAATAGAAGAATTCATGAGTGAATGACACTTAGCAAACTTGCTAAATAAAACTCATTCTAATTGTGTATATTAAATAGATGTAAAAAAGTTAATCAAAATCACGCTTCCTAAATTTCATTTTTAGTTGATTTATAATAAATATTTATGAAATTTTTTGATGTTTTTAATAATATATTTCTATTTATAAAAATATATCCGCTTATTCTCTCCGTGAACTTATGGATCTAGGTTTGGATGGAGAAATAAATAGGCTTTGAAAAATGGAGAATAGACGAATAATCGAGGTTGGAATGTGAAGCGGTAGAAGGAAGACATGGTAATTGGTGAAAAGGAAAGGAAGTTAACGGTTGCATAGGGGTGTAAATTGAATGACTATCCATGTATCAAATGTTGTATCTGTGTCTTGATATTAATGAGAGACATAAGAAAATAAAATTAAAATAATAGAATTATATTAATAGAAAATTTCCATTAATAGCCAAAATAAAAATAGAAGAATTCATGAGAGAAGGACACTTGGCAAACTTGCTAAAAAAACTCATTCTAATTGTATATATTAAATAGATATCAAAAAAAATTTAATCAAAAATCACGTTTCAAATAATTCATTTTTAATTGATTTATAATAAATATGTATAAAAATATTTGATGTGTTTAATAATATATTTCTATTTATAAAAATATATCCGCTTTATATCTTATTCTTCCCCATGAACTTATGGATCAAGGTTTGGATGAAGTTAACGGTTGCATAGGGGTGTAAATTGAATGACTATCCATGTACAAAATGTTCTTTCTGTGTCTTGATATTAATGAGATACATAAGAAAATAAAATTAAAATAATGGAATTATATTAATAGAAAATTTCCATTAATAGCCAAAATAAAAATAGAAGAATTAATGAGAGAATGACACTTGACAAACTTGCTTAAAAAACTCATTCTAATTGTATATACTAAACAGATTTCAAATTTTTTTTAATCAAAAATCAGGTTTCCAAAAATTCATTTTTAATTGATTTATCATAAATATTTATAAAAATGTTTGATGTGTTTAATAATATATTTCTATTTATAAAAATATATCCGCTTTATATCTTATTCTTCCTCCGTGAATTGATGGATCTAGGTTTGGATGGAGAAATAAATAGGCTTTGAAAAATGGAGAATACACGAATCAGGAAATCGAGGTTGGAATGTGAAGCGGTAGAAGGAAGACATGATAATTGGTGAAAAGGAAAGGAAGTTAACGGTTGCATAGGGGTGTAAATTGAATGACTATCATGTACAAAATGTTGTATCTGTGTCTTGATATTAATGAGAGACATAAGAAAAGAAAATTAAAAAAATAGAATTATATTAATAGAAAATTTCCATTAATAGCCAAAATAAAAATAGAAGAATTCATGAGAGAATGACACTTGGCAAACTAGCTAAAAAAACTCATTCTAATTGTCCATATTAAATAGATATCAAAAAAAATTAAATCAAAAATCACGTTTCCAAAAATTAATTTTTACTTGATTTATAATAAATATGTATAAAAATATTTGATGTGTTTAATAATATATTTCTATTTATAAAAATATATCCGCTTTATATCTTATTTTTCCGCCGTGAATTGATGGATCTAGGTTTGGATGGAGAAATAAATAGGCTTTGAAAAATGGAGAATAGACGAATCAGGAAATCGAGGTTGGAATGTGGAAATCGAGGTTGGAATGTGAAGCGGTAGAAGGAAGACATGATAATTGGTGAAAAGGAAAGGAAGTTAACGGTTGCATAGGGGTGTAAATTGAATGACTATCCATGTACAAAATGTGTTTATATGTGTGTCTTGATATTAATGAGAGACATAAGAAAAGAAAATTAAAAAAATAGAATTATATTAATAGAAAATTTCCATTAATAGCCAAAATAAAAATAGAAGAATTCATGAGAGAATGACACTTGGCAAACTAGCTAAAAAAACTCATTCTAATTGTATATATTAAATAGATATAAAAAAAAATTAAATCAAAAATCACGTTTCCAAAAATTGACATGATAATTGGTGAAAAGGAAAGGAAGTTAACGGTTGCATAGGGGTGTAAATTGAATGACTATCCATGTACAAAATGTTGTATTTGTGTCTTGATATTAATGATTCTAATTGTATATTCTAAACAGATGTCAAATTTTTTTAATCAAAAATCAGGTTTCTAAAAATTCATTTTTAGTTGATTTATAATAAATATTTATAAAAATGTTTGATGTGTTTAATAATATATTTCTATTTATAAAAATATATCCGCTTTATATCTTATTCTTCCTCCGTGAATTGATGGATCTAGGTTTGGATGGAGAAATAAATAGGCTTTGAAAAATCGAGAATTGACGAATCAGGAAATCGAGGGTGGAATGTGAAGCGGTAGAAGGAAGACATGATAATTGGTGAAAAGGAAAGGAAGTTAACGGTTGCATAGGGGTGTAAATTGAATGACTATCCATGTACAAAATGTTGTATCTGTGTCTTTATATTAATGAGAGACATAAGAAAATAAAATTAAAAAAATAGAATTATATTAATAGAAAATTTCCATTAATAGCCAAAATAAAAATAGAAGAATTCATGAGAGAATGACACTTGGCAAACTAGCTAAAAAAACTCATTCTAATTGTATATATTAAATAGATATAAAAAAAAATTAAATCAAAAATCACGTTTCCAAAAATTAATTTTTACTTGATTTAAATATATCCGCTTTGTTGGAATGTGAAGCGGTAGAAGGAAGACATGATAATTGGTGAAAAGGAAAGGAAGTTAACGGTTGCATAGGGATGTAAATTGAATGACTATCCATGTACACAATGTTGTATCTGTGTCTTGATATTAATGAGAGACATAAGAAAATAAAATTAAAATAATGGAATTATATTAATAGAAAATTTCCATTAATAGCCAAAATAAAAATAGAAGAATTCATGAGAGAATGACACTTGGCAAACTTCCTAAAAAAACTCATTCTAATAGAATGTATTAAATAGATGTCAAAAAAAATTTAATCAAAAATCACGTTTCCAAAAATTCATTTTTAGTTGATTTATAATAAAAATTTATAAAAATGTTTGATGTGTTTAATAATATATTTCTATTTATAAAATATATCCGCTTGTGAGATATGGATCGAACTCTATTGTGTTTAAGGATGCTAGGATTGTTAGCATCGAATTGGGCCTGCTTGTTATGTCCAATTGGTTAAGTTAGCTTGTACCCTAAGTTAGCTTGTAATGGGTATTTGTGATAAAAGCCCATTAGTTTAGTATGTTAGGTTTATTATAAACAGCATACTAGTCTCTTATCATTGCATACTGCAAGTCCTAATTTAGGGTGAGAGGGTTATTTGTTATTCTTGTGTACTTGTAATCTTGTTTTGAAGATAAATGAAAGAATAACAGTTAATAACCAATCCTTGTGTTCATCGTGTTGTTCATTCTTTTTCCCCTACCTTGAGCAACAAATTTATATTTTGTTTCCTAGGCATCCGATTCACAATAAATTGGTGCGGTGAGCGTGGAGAAGATGCCTTCGACAAAGTATGAGATTGAAAAGTTCACCGGAGTGAACGATTTCGGTCTGTGGCGCTGAAGATGAAAGCCCCACCGGTTCAAAGCAGGTTGTTTGGAAGCGTTGAAGGAGAGTCGCCATGAACAAAGCGTTAACGATACCGAGAAGAAGGAAATGATAGAGAAGGCCCACACGCAATTTTGTTGAGCCTGGTGATAAGGTTCTTCGGTGTATCAAAGGAGATGACGGCTGGTTATGGGTGAAACTTGAAAGTTTGTACATGACTAAATTGGTGAATCGACTTCACTGCAAGCTTTGTATTCATTCAAGATGATTGAAGACAAAGTGTTGGCTGAGCAGTTGGATATGTTCAACAAGCTGATTCTTGATCTTGAAAATATTGATGTGAAGATCGATGATGAAGATCAAGCGCTGTTGTTGTTGTTGTTGTGCGCGTTGCCCAGATCACATGCCCACTTCAAATAAACTCTCTTGTATGGAAGGGAGGCCCTGAACTTTGAAGAGGTTCAATCAGCCTTGTATTCGAAGGACTTGAATGAACGAAAGGAGCATAAACCTTCGATGGTTGGTGAAGGTTTGGCCGTTACAGGAAAATTCTTGCGAAAGGATAATAAGTTCGACAAGAAGAAAGGTAAATGTCAGCAGAAGTTTTACAGTGGTGAATCATCTAGTATTCGATGCTATCATTAGAAGGAGGGTCACACAAGAAAAGTGTGCCCCAACCTGAAAAATCATGGAGGAAAGGATAATGGCAATGCAGCTATTGTTCAAGATGATTTCGACTCATCTGATGTTCTTGTGGTTTCGAGAAGCAACTCGTCGAAGGAATGGATTATGGATTCTGGGTGCACTTGGTACATGACTCCAAACAAAGACTTATTCAAGGAATTATGTGATCAAGATGGTGGATCTGTATTGCTTGGAAGCAACAAAGCTTGCAAGATTGCAGGTGTGGGATCTGTGAGATTCGAACTCCATGATGAGTCAATAAGGTTATTGACTGAAGTCATGTATGTACCTGATTTGAAGAGAAATTTGATTTCTCGTGGTGAATTCGACAAGAAAGGATATGTTTTTCAAGGAGAGAAAAGTATCCTAAGAGTCATGAAGGGTCAAGAAAGTCTTGAGAGGTAAGAAACAAGGCTCAGATACCCTTGGTAAGTGGTTCGACAAATGTTGCATCCACGAAATCTTTGTCGAAGATGTAACCGCACATGAGGTTAGGCCATGTGAAAGGGGTTTGGTCGAATTGGGAAACAAAATTTGCTTGGTGGAGACAAAGTCGAAAAGTCAAGTTTTGTGAACCCCTGTACTTGGAAAATCTTGCAGTGAAGTTCAACAAAGGCAAACAAAGAACACATGGATCCCTTGATTACATCCATGCCGATCTGGGGCCTCGCAAGGTGTCCATCACATCGTGAGCAAGGTATTTTCTATCCATAGTAGATGACTATTACAGAAAGTTATGGGTATTCATTCAGAAGACTTAGGATGAAAATTTTGAGAATTTCAAAGGTTGGAAGACTCTAGTCGAAACCAAACCGCGTAAAGGTCAAGAGGTTGAGAATGCATAATAGTCTTGAATTTTGCAATGAGGCATTCGCGCCTTTGTGCTGCCTCGTATTGCAAGGCACAAAACTACGCAGTACTCCACAACAAAATGGTTGGGAAAGGTTTAATCGAACCATCTTGGAGAGAGTTAGATGCATGTTGACTAGTGCTGGATTAAAGAAGTTGTTTTAATGAGGTGTTTGACAAAGAACATATCTAATAAATAGATGTTCTTCGACTGCATTAGATATGAAGACACCTGAAGAAGTTTGGTCGGGGCATCCACCAAATCTCGACAAACTAAGAGTATTTGGCTGCGTAGCCTATGCTCACATTAGGCAAGACAAGGTCGAACCTAGAGCTCTTAAATGCATGTTCATGGGATATCCTGAAGGAGTCAAAGCTTATAGGCTATGGTACCTAGAGTCAGGTCACAGAAGAATTATGACCAGTCGAGATGTTGTTTTTAATGAAGCTGAAATGGCTTTCAAGAAAACGGATGATGTTGGTCAAAGTGCAGAAGTATCTGACGAAGAGCTGGAACAGGTAGAGATTCCTATTGAGGTGGAGCATGTTGATGCTGAATTGCATATCCCAGATAAAGTCGAAGAAGCAGATGATGCTAATGAAGTTGAGGAAACTGTTGATGACTATCTATTGGCAAGAGATAGGACACGAAGAGTCATCAAACCACCTCAAAGGTTTGGGTATGCAGATCTAATAGCTTATGCCTTAATCTCTGCAAGTGAGGTTCTAGACGAAGAACCAAGAGACTATAAGGAAGTTATGAGGAGTCAAAATAAGACTGAATGGCTGAAGGCCATGGATGATGAGATGAAGTCTCTTCATGATAACAACACTTGGGAATTGATCAAGAAACCTGCTAGAGCCAAGTTAGTCAGCTGTAAATAGATTTTCAAAGTTAAGGAAGGAATCAAGGAAAGGCATCGAAAAGATACAAGGCAAGGTTGTTGCAAGGGTTTCACCTAAAGAAGGTATAGATTTCAATGATGTGTTTTCCTTGTGAAGCATAGGTCCATTCGAACATTGCTTGCCATGGTGGCACGCTCGATCTTAAATCGAACAGATGGATGTGAAGACCGCGTTTTGTATGGTGATCTAGATGAAACAATCTCGATGAGGCAACTTGAAGGGTATGTCAAAAGGAAAGGAAGATTATGTGTGCAAGTTGAATAGATCTTTATATGGGCTGAAACAATCTCTCGACAAAGGAATAGGAGATTCGACAAATTCATGACACGATAAGTTTCATTAGAACTCACCGACCACGTGTTTACTTTAGATTTCCCCGGTAATTCATTTGTTACTTTGTTGTTTTATGTTTATGATATTCTCATAGCAAGTAACAATGTCGAAGAGGTATTGAGGGTGAAGTCTGAACTCAATAAGGAGTTCGAAATAAAGGATCTAGGAGCAGCTTCTAGGATTCTTGGAATTGACATTCGAAGAGATAGAAAGTAGTCAAAGTTATGCTTATCTCAAGAGGCATATTTACGAAAGATTCTCGAAAAGTTTGGTATGTCGAATTCGAAGCCTGTGGTGACTCCAACAAACCCTCAATTCAAGTTAAGTATTGATCAATGTCCCGGTACTGAGGTTGAAAGAACTTACATGAATAGCATCCCATGTGCTAATGTAGTAGGTTCTTTGATGTATGCTATGGTTTGTACTAGACCCGACATAACATATGCAGTAAGTCTTGTAAGCAGGTACATGGCGAATCCTGGAAAGGCACACTGGCAAGCATTGTAGTGGATTCTAAGGTACATAAATGGGTCTCTGAATAGACTCTTAATTTATGGTGGAGCCTTTGGTGAAGATAGTAAAGCAAAGAATCGGATATGTCGACTCTAATTATGCAGTTGTATGGATTCTAGAAAATCTATTTCGGATATGTTTTCACTATGTTTGGTACTATTAGTTGAAAGCAACACTCGTAAGGTTGTTGCATTATCAACCATCGCGAATATATTGCTTTAATTGCCGTGAAAGAAGCATGTGGCTTCAAGGTTTTGCTAAGGAGCTGAAAATTCAAGGGAAGTTATCACTATTAAATGTGATAGTCAGTGCAATACACCGTCAAGAATTCAATTTATCATGAGCGAACGGCACATTGATGTGAGGTTGCATTTCGTCGAGGGTAATCGAGCGTGGAGAAGTCCAAGTGTCGAAGGTTTCGACAGATCATAATGCTGCTGATATGATCACCAAGACATTGCCTAGTTGCATGTTTTTCCACTGTATGCAGTTGATAAAGTTGCATGAAGAAAACTAACTCGTTAGTTGATAATAGAGTTTGTTCCAAGGTGGAGATTTGTGAGATATTGGATCGAACTCTATTGTGTCGAAGGATGCTAGGATTGTTAGCATCGAATTGGGCCTGTTTGTTATGTCCAATTGGTTAAGCTAGCTTGTACCCATAGTTAGCTTGTAATGGGTATTTGTGATAAAAGCCCATTAGTTTAGTATGTTAGGTTTATTATAAATAACATACTAATATCTCATCATTGGATACTGCAAATCCTAATTTAGGGTGAGAGGGTTATTTGTTATTCTTGTATACTTGTAATCTTGTTTTAAAGATAAATGAAAGAATAGCAGTTAATAACCAATCCTTGTGTTCATCGTGCTCTTCATTCTTTTTCCCTACCTTGGGCTACAAATTTATATTTTGTTTCCAAGGCATCCGATTCACAACACGCTTTATATCTTATTCTTCCTCCGTGAATTTCTACATCTAAGTTTGGATGGAGAAATAAATAGGCTTTGAAAAATTGAGAATAGACGAATCAGGTTTTGGAAAATAGAAAAAATTAATTGCTTGGAAATCGAGGTTAGAATGTGAAGCGGTAGAAGGAAGACATGATAATTAGTGAAAAGGAAAGGAAGTTAACGGTTGCATAGGGATGTAGATTGAATGACTATCCATGTACAAAATGTTGTATCTGTGTCTTGATATTAATGAGAGACATAAGAAAATAAAACTAAAATAATGGAATTATATTAAAAGAAAATTTCCATTAATAGCCAAAATAAAAATAGAAGAATTCATGAGAGAATGACACTTAGCAAACATGCTAAATAAAACTCATTCTAATTGTGTATATTAAATAGATGTAAAAAAAAATTAATCAAAAGTCATGTTTCCTAAAATTCATTTTTAGTTGATTTATAATAAATATTTATAAAAATGTTTGATGTGATTAATAATATATTTCTATTTATAAATATATATCTGTTTTATATCTTATTCTTCCTCCATGAATTTATGTATCTAGGTTTGGCTGGAGAAATAAAATAGGCTTCGAAAAATGGAGAATAGACGAATCAGGTTTTGGAAAATAGAAAAAATTAATTGCTGGGAAATCGAGGTTGGAATGTGAAGCGGTAGAAGGAAGACATGATAATTGGAAGACATGATAATTGGTGAAAAGGAAAGGAAGTTAACGGTTGCATAGGGGTGTAAATTGAATGACTATCCATGTACAAAATGTTGTATCTGTGTCTTTATATTAATGAGAGACATAAGAAAATAAACTTAAAAAAATAGAATTATATTAATAGAAAATTTCCATTAATAGCCAAAATAAAAATAGAAGAATTCATGAGAGAATGACACTTGGCAAACTTGCTAAAAAAACTCATTCTAATTGTATATATTAAATAAATATAAAAAAAAATTTAATCAAAAATCACGTTTCCAAAAATTCATTTTTACTTGATTTAAATATATCGGCTTTGTTGGAATGTGAAGCGGTAGAAGGAAGACATGATAATTGGTGAAAAGGAAAGGAAGTTCACGGTTGCATAGGGATGTAAATTGAATGACTATCCATGTACACAATGTTGTATCTGTGTCTTGATATTAATGAGAGACATAAGAAAATAAAATTAAAATAATGGAATTATATTAATAGAAAATTTCCATTAATAGCCAAAATAAAAATAGAAGAATTCATGAGAGAATGACACTTGGCAAACTAGCTAAAAAAAACTCATTCTAATTGTATATTCTAAACAGATGTCAAATTTTTTTTAATCAAAAATCAGGATTCCAAAAATTTATTTTTAGTTGATTTATCATAAATATTTATAAACATGTTTGATGTGTTTAATTATATATTTCTATTTATAAAAATATATCCGCTTTATATCTTATTCTTCCTCCGTGAATTGATGGATCTAGGTTTGGATGGAGAAATAAATAGCCTTTGAAAAATGGAGAATAGACGAATCAGGAAATCGAGGTTGGAATGTGAAGCGGTAGAAGGAAGGCATGATAATTGGTGAAAAGGAAAGGAAGTTAACGGTTGCATAGGGTTGTAAAGTGAATGACTATCCATGTACAAAATGTTGTATCTGTGTCTTGATATTAATGAGAGACATAAGAAAAGAAAATTAAAAAAATAGAATTATATTAATAGAAAATTTCCATTAATAGCCAAAATAAAAATAGAAGAATTCATGAGAGAATGACACTTGGCAAACTAGCTAAAAAAACTCATTCTAATTGTACATATTAAATAGATATAAAAAAAAATTAAATCAAAAATCATGTTTCCAAAAATTAATTTTTACTTGATTTATAATAAATATGTATAAAAATATTTGATGTGTTTAATAATATATTTCTATTTATAAAAATATATCCGCTTTATATCTTATTTTTCCGCCGTGAATTGATGGATCTAGGTTTGGATGGAGAAATCAATAGGCTTTGAAATATTGAGAATAGACGAATCAGGAAATCGAGGTTGGAATGTGGAAACCGAAGTTGGAATGTGAAGCGGTAGAAGGAAAGGAAGTTAATGGTTGCATAGGGGTGTAAATTGAATGAGTATCCATGTACAAAATGTTGTATCTGTGTGTCTTGATATTAATGAAAGACATAAGAAAAGAAAAGAAAATTAAAAAAATAGAATTATATTAATAGAAAATTTCCATTAATAGCCAAAATAAAAATAGAAGAATTCATGAGAGAATGACACTTGGCAAACTTGCAAAAAAAACTCATTCTAATTGTATATATTAAATAGATATAAAAAATATTTTAATCAAAAATCACGTTTCAAAAAATTCATTTTTAATTGATTTATAATAAATAGGTATAAAAATATTTGATGTGTTTAATAATATATTTCTATTTATAAAAATATATCCGCTTTATATCTTATTCTTCCTCCGTGAACTTATAGATCTAGGTTTGGATGTTGGAATGTGAAGCGGTAGAAGGAAGACATGATAATTGGTGAAAAGGAAGACATGATATTGGTGAAAAGGAAAGGAAATTAACGGTTGCATAGGGGTGTAAATTGAATGACTATCCATGAACAAAATGTTGTATCTGTGTCTTGATATTAATGAGATACAAAAGAAAATAAAATTAAAATAATGGAATTATATTAATAGAAAATTTCCATTAATAGCCAAAATAAAAATAGAAGAATTCATGAGAGAATGACACTTGGCAAACTAGCTAAAAAAACTCATTCTAATTGTATATATTAAATAGATATAAAAAAAAATTAAATCAAAAATCACGTTTCCAAAAATTAATTTTTACTTGATTTAAATATATCCGCTTTGTTGGAATGTGAAGCGGTAGAAGGAAGACATGATAATTGGTGAAAAGGAAAGGAAGTTAACGGTTGCATAGGGATGTAAATTGAATGACTATCCATGTACACAATGTTGTATCTGTGTCTTGATATTAATGAGAGACATAAGAAAATAAAATTAAAATAATGGAATTATATTAATAGAAAAGTTCCATTAATAGCCAAAATAAAACTAGAAGAATTCATGAGAGAATGACACTTGGCAAACTTGCTAAAAAAAACTCATTCTAATTGTATATTCTAAACAGATGTCAAATTTTTTTTAATCAAAAATCAGGTTTCCAAAAATTCATTTTTAGTTGATTTATAATAAATATTTATAAACATGTTTGATGTGTTTAATTATATATTTCTATTTATAAAAATATATCCGCTTTATATCTTATTCTTCCTCCGAGAATTGATGGATCTAGGTTTGGATGGAGAAATAAATAGGCTTTGAAAAATGGAGAATAGACGAATCAGGAAATCGAGGTTGGAATGTGAAGCAGTAGAAGGAAGACATGATAATTGGTGAAAAGGAAAGGAAGTTAACGGTTGCATAGGGGTGTAAAGTGAATGACTATCCATGTACAAAATGTTGTATCTGTGTCTTGATATTAATGAGAGACATAAGAAAAGAAAATTAAAAAAATAGAATTATATTAATAGAAAATTTCCATTAATAGCCAAAATAAAAATAGAAGAATTCATGAGAGAATGACACTTGGCAAACTAGCTAAAAAAACTCATTCTAATTGTACATATTAAATAGATATAAAAAAAAATTAAATCAAAAATCATGTTTCCAAAAATTAATTTTTACTTGATATATAATAAATATGTATAAAAATATTTGATGTGTTTAATAATATATTTCTATTTATAAAAATATATCCGCTTTATATCTTATTTTTCCGCCGTGAATTGATGGATCTACGTTTGGATGGAGAAATAAATAGGCTTTGAAAAATGGAGAATAGACGAATCAGGAAATCGAGGTTGGAATGTGGAAACCGAAGTTGGAATGTGAAGCGGTAGAAGGAAAGGAAAGTAACGGTTGCATAGGGGTGTAAATTGAATGAGTATCCATGTACAAAATGTTGTATCTGTGTGTCTTGATATTAATGAAAGACATAAGAAAAGAAAAGAAAATTAAAAAAATAGAATTATATTAATAGAAAATTTCCATTAATAGCCAAAATAAAAATAGAAGAATTCATGAGAGAATGACACTTGGAAAACTTGCTAAAAAAACTCATTCTAATTGTATATATTAAATAGATATAAAAAAATTTAATCAAAAATCACGTTTCAAAAAATTCATTTTTAATTGATTTATAATAAATAGGTATAAAAATATTTGATGTGTTTAATAATATATTTCTATTTATAAAAATATATCCGCTTTATATCTTATTCTTCCTCCGTGAACTTATAGATCTAGGTTTGGATGTTGGAATGTGAAGCGGTAGAAGGAAGACATGATAATTGGTGAAAAGGAATACATGATAATTGGTGAAAAGGAAAGGAAATTAACGGTTGCATAGGGGTGTAAATTGAATGACTATCCATGAACAAAATGTTGTATCTGTGTCTTGATATTAATGAGAGACATAAGAAAATAAAATTAAAATAATGGAATTAAATTAATAGAAAATTTCCATTAATAGCCAAAATAAAAATAGAAGAATTCATGAGAGAATGACACTTGGCAAACTTGCTAAAAAAAACTCATTCTAATTGTATATTCTAAACAGATGTCAAATTATTTTTTTTAATCAAAAATTAGGTTTCCAAAAATTCATTTTTAGTTGATTTATCATAAATATTTATAAAAATGTTTGATGTGTTTAATAATATATATCTATTTATAAAAATATATCCGCTTTATATATTATTCTTCCTCCGTGAATTGATGGATCTAGGTTTGGATGGAGAAATAAATAGGCTTTGAAAAATCGAGAATTGACGAATCAGAAATCGGTGGAATGTGAAGCGGTAGAAGGAAGACATGATAATTGGTGAAAAGGAAAGGAAGTTAACGGTTGCATAGGGGTGTAAATTGAATGACTATCCATGTACAAAATGTTGTATCTGTGTCTTTATATTAATGAGAGACATAAGAAAATAAAATTAAAAAAATAGAATTATATTAATAGAAAATTTCCATTAATAGCCAAAATAAAAATAGAAGAATTCATGAGAGAATGACACTTGGCAAACTAGCTAAAAAAACTCATTCTAATTGTATATATTAAATAGATATAAAAATTTCCAAAAATTAATTTTTACTTGATTTAAAAATATCCGCTTTGTTGGAATGTGAAGCGGTAGAAGGAAGACATGATAATTGGTGAAAAGGAAAGGAAGTTAACGGTTGCATAGGGATGTAAATTGAATGACTATCAATGTACACAATGTTGTATCTGTGTCTTGATATTAATGAGAGACATAAGAAAATAAAATTAAAATAATGGAATTATATTAATAGAAAAGTTCCATTAATAGCCAAAATAAAAATAGAAGAATTCATGAGAGAATGACACTTGGCAAACTTGCTAAAAAAAACTCATTCTAATTGTATATTCTAAACAGATGTCAAATTATTTTTAATCAAAAATCAGGTTTCCAAAAATTCATTTTTAGTTGATTTATCATAAATATTTATAAACATGTTTGATGTGTTTAATAATATATTTCTATTTATAAAAATATATCCGCTTTGTATCTTATTCTTCCTCCGTGAATTGATGGATCTAGGTTTGGATGGAGAAATAAATAGGCTTTGAAAATGGAGAATGATTTAATCAGAAATCGAGGTTGGAATGTGAAGCGGTAGAAGGAAGACATGATAATTGGTGAAAAGGAAAGGAAGTTAACGGTTGCATAGGGGTGTAAACTGAATGACTATCCATGTACAAAATGTTGTATCTGTGTTTTGATATTAATGAGAGACATCAGAAAATAAAATTAAAATAATTGAATTATATTAATAGAAAATTTCCATTAATAGCCAAAATAAAAATAGAAGAATTCATGAGAGAATGACACTTGGCAAACTTGCTAAAAAAAACTGATTCTAATTGTATATATTAAATAGATATAAAAAAAAAAATTTAATCAAAAATCACGTTTCAAAAAATTCATTTTTAATTGATTTATAATAAATAGGTATAAAAATATTTGATGTGTTTAATAATATATTTCTATTTATAAAAATAGATCCGCTTTATATCTTATTCTTCCTCCGTGAACTTATAGATCTAGGTTTGGATGTTGGAATGTGAAGCGGTAGAAGGAAGACATGATAATTGGTGAAAAGGAAAGGAAATTAACGGTTGCATAGGGGTGTAAATTGAATGACTATCCATGAACAAAATGTTGTATCTGTGTCTTGATATTAATGAGAGACATAAGAAAATAAAATTAAAATAATGGAATTATATTAATAGAAAATTTCCATTAATAGCCAAAATAAAAATAGAAGAATTCATGAGAGAATGACACTTGGCAAACTTGCTAAAAAAAACTCATTCTAATTGTATATTCTAAATAGATGTCAAATTTTTTTTAATCAAAATTCAGGTTTCCAAAAATTCATTTTTAGTTGATTTATCATAAATATTTATAAACATGTTTGATGTGTTTAATAATATATTTCTATTTATAAAAATATATCCGCTTTATATCTTATTCTTCCTCCGTGAATTGATGGATCTAGGTTTGGATGGAGAAATAAATAGGCTTTGAAAAATCGAGAATTGACGAATCAGGAAATCGAGGGTGGAATGTGAAGCGGTAGAAGGAAGACATGATAATTGGTGAAAAGGAAAGGAAGTTAACGGTTGCATAGGGGTGTAAATTGAATGACTATCCATGTACAAAATGTTGTATCTGTGTCTTTATGATAATGAGAGACATAAGAAAATAAAATTAAAAAAATAGAATTATATTAATAGAAAATTTCCATTAATAGCCAAAATAAAAATAGAAGAATTCATGAGAGAATGACACTTGGCAAACTAGCTAAAAAAACTCATTCTAATTGTATATATTAAATAGATATAAAAAAAATTAAATCAAAAATCACGTTTCCAAAAATTAATTTTTACTTGATTTAAATATATCCGCTTTGTTGCAATGTGAAGCGGTAGAAGGAAGACATGATAATTGGTAAAAAGGAAAGGAAGTTAACGGTTGCATAGGGATGTAAATTGAATGACTATCCATATTCACAATGTTGTATCTGTGTCTTGATATTAATGAGAGACATAAGAAAATAAAATTAAAATAAAGGAATTATATTAATAGAAAATTTCCATTAATAGCCAAAATAAAAACAGAAGAATTCATGAGAGAATGACACTTGGCAAACTTGCTAAAAAAAACTCATTCTAATTGTATATTCTAAACAGATGTCAAATTTTTTTTAATCAAAAATCAGGTTTCAAAAAATTTATTTTTAGTTGATTTATCATAAATATTTATAAACATGTTTGATGTGTTTAATAATATATTTCTATTTTTAAAAATATATCCGCTTTATATCTTATTCTTCCTCCGTGAATTGATGGATCTAGGTTTGGATGGAGAAATAAAATGGAGAATAGACGAATCAGAAATCGAGTTTGGAATGTGAAGCGGTAGAAGGAAGACATGATTGTTGGTGAAAAGGAAAGGAAGTTAACGGTTGCATAGGGGTGTAAATTGAATGACTATGCATGTACAAAATGTTGTATCTGTGTCTTGATATAATTAGAGACATAAGAAAATAAAATTAAAATAATGGAATTATATTAAAAGAAAATTTCCATTAAGAGACAAAATAAAAATAGAAGAATTCATGAGAGAATGACACTTGGCAAACTGCTAAAAAAACTCATTCTAATTGTACATATTAAATAGATATCAAAAAAAATTAAATCAAAAATCACGTTTCCAAAAATTAATTTTTACTTGATTTATAATAAATATGTATAAAAATATTTGATGTGTTTAATAATATATTTTTATTTATAAAAATATATCCGCTTTATATCTTATTTTTCCGCCGTGAATTGATGGATCTAGGTTTGGATGGAGAAATAAATAGGCTATGAAAAATGGAGAATAGACGAATCAGGTGTTGGAAAATAGAAAAAATTAATTGCTGGGAAATCGAGGTTGCTGGGAAATCGAGGTTGGAATGTGAAGCGGTAGAAGGAAGACATGATAATTGGAAGACATGATAATTGGTAAAAAGCAAAGGAAGTTAACGGTTGCATAGGAGTGTAAATTGAATGACTATCCATGTACAAAATGTTGTATCTGTGTCTTGATATTAATGAGAGACATAAGAAAATAAAATTAAAAAAATTGAATTATATTATTAGAAAATTTCCATTAATAGCCAAAATAAAAATAGAAGAATTCATGAGAGAATGACACTTGCAAACTTGCTAAAAAAACTCATTCTAATTGTATATTCTAAACAGATGTCAAACTTTTTTTAATCAAAAATCAGGTTTCCAGAAATTCATTTTTAGTTGATTTATCATAAATATTTATAAACATGTTTGATGTGTTTAATAATATATTTCTATTTATAAAAATATATCCGCTTTATATCTTATTCTTCCTCCGTGAATTGATGGATCTAGGTTTGGATGGAGAAATAAATAGGCTTTGAAAAATGGAGAATAGATGAATCAGGAAATCGAGGTTGGAATGTGAAGCGGTAGAAGGAAGACATGATAATAGGTGAATAGGAAAGGAAGTTAACGGTTGCATAGGGGTGTAAATTGAATGATTATCCATGTACAAAATGCTGTCTCTTGATATTAATGAGAGACATAAGAAAAGAAAATTAAAAGAATAGAATTATATTAATAGAAAATTTCCATTAATAGCCAAAATAAAAATAGAAGCATTCATGAGAGAATGACACTTGGCAAACTTGCTAAAACAACTCATTCTAATTGTATATATTAAATAGATATAAAAAAAAATTAAATCAAAAATCACGTTTCCAAAAATTAATTTTTACTTGATTTATAATAATATATTTCTATTTATAAAAATATATCCGCTTTATATCTTATTCTTTCTCCGTGAACTTATGGATCTAGGTTTGGATGTTGGAATGTGAAGCGTTAGAAGGAAGACATGATAATTGATGAAAAAGAAAGGAAGTTAACGGTTGCGTAGGGGTGTAAATTGAATGACTATCCATGTACAAAATGTTGTATCTGTGTCTTGATATTAATGAGAGACATAAGAAAATAAAATTAAAAAAATAGAATTATATTAATAGAAAATTTCCATTAATAGCAAAAATAAAAATAGAAGAATTCATGAGAGAATGACACTTGGCAAACTAGCTAAAAAAACTCATTCTAATTGTATATATTAAATAGATATAAAAAAAGTTAAATCAAAAATCACGTTTCCAAAAATTATTTTTTACTTGATTTATAATAAATATGTATAAAAATGTTTGATGTGTTTAATAATATATTTCTATTTATAAAAATATATTCGCTTTATATCTTATTCTTCCGCCGTGAATTGATGGATCTAGGTTTGGATGGAGAAATAAATAGGCTTTGAAAAATGGAGAATAGACGAATCAAAGGAGAGCAAGTTAACGGTTGCATAGGGGTGTAAATTGAATGACTATCCATGTACAAAATGTTGTTTGGATGGAGAAATAAATAGGCATAGGGGTGTAAATTGAATGACTATCCATGTACAAAATGTTGTATCTGTGTCTTGATATTAATGAGAGACATAAGAAAATAAAATTAAAATAATAGAATTATATTAATAGAAAATTTCCATTAATAGCCAAAATAAAAATAGAAGCATTCATGAGAGAATTACACTTGGCAAACTTGCTTAAACAACTCATTCTAATTGTATATATTAAATAGATATCAAAAAAAAATTTACTCAAAAATCACGTTTCCAAAAATTCATTTTTAGTTGATTTATAATAAATATGTATAAAAATATTTGATGTGTTTAATAATATATTTCTATTTATAAAAATGTATGCGCTTTATATCTTATTCTTCCTCCGTGAACTTATGGATCTAGGTTTGGATGTTGGAATGTGAAGGGGTAGAAGGAAGACATGATAATTGGTGAAAAGGAAAGGAAGTTAACAGTTGCATAGGGGTGTAAATTGATTGACTATCCATGTACAAAATGTTGTATCTGTGTCTTGATATTAATGAGAGTCATAAGAAAATAAAATTAAAATAATAGAATTATATTAATGGAAAATTTCCATTAATAACCAAAATAAAAATAGAAGAATTCATGACAGAATGACACTTGGCAAACTCGCTACAAAAAAACTCATTCGAATTGTATATATTAAATAGATGTCAAAAAAAATTTAATCAAAAATCACGTTTCCAAAAATTCATTTTTAGTTGATTTATAATAAAAATTTATAAAAATGTTTGATGTGTTTAATAATATATTGGTGCGGTGAGCGGAGAAGATGCCGACAAAGTATGAGATTGAAAAGTTCACCGAGGAACGATTTCGGTCCTGGCGCTGAAGATGAAAGCCCCCGGTTCACAGGTTGTTGGAAGCTGAAGGAGAGTCACCATGAACAAAGCGTTAACGACACCGAGAAGAAGGAATGATATAGAAGGCCCACAACGCAATTTTGTTGAGCCTTGGTGATAAGGTTCTTCATGTATCAAAGGAGATGACGGTAGGGTTATGGGTGAAACTTGATAGTTTGTACATGACTAAATCATTGGTGAATCGACTCACCGGCAAGCTTTGTATTCATTCAAGATGATCAAGACAAAGTGTTGGTGAGCAGTTGATATGTTCAACAAGTCGATTCTTGATCTTGAAAATATTGATGTGAAGATCGATGATGAAGATGCCGTTGTTGTTGCGCGGTTGCCCGATCACATGCCCACTTCAAAGAAACTCTTGTATGGAAGGGAGGCCCGACCATTGAAGAGGTTCAATCGCCTTTGTATTCAAGGACTTGAATGAACGAAGGAGCATAAACCTTCACGGTTGGTGAAGGTTAGACAGAAAATTTTGCGAAGGATAATAAGTTCGACAAGAAGAAAGGTAAATGTCAGCAGAAGTCTTACAGTGGTGAATCATCTAGTATTCGATGCTATCATTGTAAGAAGGAGGGTCACATAAGAAAAGTATGCCCTGAACGCTTGGAAAATCATGGAGGAAAGGATAATGGCAATGCAATATTGTTCAAGATGATTTCACTCATCCGATGTTCTTGTGGTTTCGAGCAAAGAACTCGTCAAGGAATGGATTATGGATTCTGGGTGCACTTGGCACATGACTCCAAACAAAGACTTGTTCGAGGAATTATGTGATCAAGATGGTGGATCTGTATTGCTGGGAAGCAACAAAGCTTGCAAGATTGCAGGTGTGGGATCTGTGAGATTCCAACTCCATGATGAGTCAATAAGGTTATTGATCGTCGTATGTACTTGATTTAAGAGAAATTTGATTTCTTGGTGAATTCGACAAGAAAGGATATGTTTTTCAAGGAGAGAAAAGTATCCTAAGAGTCATGAAGGGTCAAGAAAGTCTTGAGAGGCGTGAAGATGTAAATCTTTGTCAAGATGTAACTGCACATGAGATTAGGCCATGTCAATGAAAGGGTTTGGTCGAATTGGGAAACAAAATTTCTTGGTGGAGACAAAGTCGAAAAGTCAAGTTTTGTGAACCCCGTGTACTTGGAATATCTTGCAGAGTGAAGTTCAACAAAGGCAAACAAAGAACACATGGATCCCTTGATCACATCCATGCTGATCTTTGGAGGCCTGCAAGGTGTCCAACACATTCAGGAGCAAGGTATTTTCTATCCATAGTAGATGACTATTCTAGAAAGTTATGGGTATTCATTCAGAAGACTAAGGATGAAACTTTTGAGAATTTCAAAGGTTGGAAGACATTGGTCGAAACCAAACCGCGTAAAGGTCAAGAGGTTGAGAATGATAACGGTCTTGAATTTTGCAATGAGGCATTCGACAACTTTGTCGCCGTATTGCAAGGCACAAAACTAATGCAGGCACTCCACAACAAAATGGTTTGGCTGAAAGGTTTAATCGAACCATCTTGGAGAGAGTTAGATGCATATTGACTAGTGCTGGATTAAAGAATGTGTTTTGGGCTGAGGTTGTTTTGACAGCAACATATCTGATAAATAGATGTTCTTCGACTGCGTTAGATATGAAGACACATGAAGAAGTTTGGTCGGGACATCCACCAAATCTCGACAAACTGAGAGTATTTGGCTGTGTAGCCTATGCTCACATTAGGCAAGACAAGGTCGAACCTATATATCTTAAATGCATGTTCATGGATATCCCAAGGAGTCAAAGCTTATAGGCTATGGTGCCAGAGTCGTCACGTAAGAATTATGACCACGAGATGTTGTTTTCAATGAAGTCGAAATGGCTTTCAAGAAAACGGATGATGTCGGAAGTAAGTATCTGACGAAGAGATGGAACAGGTAGAGATTCCTGTTGAGGTGGAGCATGTTGATGCTGAATTGCATATCCCAGATAAAGTCGAAGAAGAAGATGATGCTGATGAAGTTGAGGAAACTGTTGATGACTATCTATTGGCAAGAGATAAGACACGAAGAGTCATCAAACCACCTCAAAGGTTTGAGTATGCAGATCTTATAGCTTATGCCTTAATCTCTGCAAGTGAGGTTTTAGACGAAGAACCAAGAGACTATAAGGAAATTATGAGGAGTCAAAATAAGACTGAATGGCTGAAGGCCATGGATGATGAGATAAAGTCTCTTCATGATAACAACACTTAGGAATTGATCAAGAAACCTGTTAGAGCCAGGTTAGTCAGCTGTAAATGGATTTTCAAAGTTAAGGAAGGAATCGAAGGAGTGGCGTCTAAAAGATACAAGGCAAGGTTGTTGGGGTTTCACCGTAAAGAAGGTATAGATTTCAATGATGTGTTTTCTCCGTAGAAGCATAGGTCCATTCGAACATTGCTTGCCATGGTGGCACGCTTGATCTTGAATCGAACAGATGGATGTGAAGACGCTTTTGTATGGTGATCTAGATGAAACAACTCGATGAGGCAACTTGAAGGGTATGTCAAAAGGGAAAGGAAGATGTGTGCAAGTTGAATAGATCTTTATATGGGCTGAAACAATCTCCTCGACAAAGGAATATGAGATTCGACAAATTCATGACACGATAAGTTTCGCTAGAAGTCCTCGACCATCGTGTTTACTTCAGATTTGTCCGGTACTTCATTTGTTACTTTGTTGTTTTATGTTGATGATATTCTCATACCAAGTAACAATGTCAAGAGGTATTGAGGGTGAAGTCCGAACTCAATAAGGAGTTCAAATAAAGGATCTAGGAGCAGCCTGTGATTCTTGGAATTGACATTCAAGAGATAGAAAGTAGTCAAAGTTATGCTTATCTCAAGAGGCATATTTACGAAAGATTCTCGAAAAGTTTGGTATGTCAAATTCGAAGCCTGTGGTGACTCCAACAAACCCTCAATTCAAGTTAAGTATTGATCAATGTCCCAGTACTGAGGTTGAAAGAACTTATATGAATAGCATCCCATATGCTAATGTAGTAGGTTCTTTGATGTATGCTATGGTTTGTACTAGACCCGACATAGCATATGCGAAGTCTTGTAAGGTGTACATGGCGAATCTCGAAAGGCACACCGCAAGCATTGTAGTGGATTCTAAGGTACATAAATGGGTCTCAATAGACTCTTAATTTATGGTGGAGCCTTGGTGAAGATAGTAAAGCAAAGAATCGAAGGATATGTCGACTCTAATTATGCAGTTGTATGGATTCTAGAAAATCTATTTCGGATATGTTTTCACTATGTTTGGTACAGCTATTAGTTGAAAGCAACACTCGTAAGGTTGTTGCATTATCAACCACCGCGGAATATATTGCTTTAATCAAGTTGTGAAAGAAGCATGTGGCTTGAAGGTTTTGCTAAGGAGCTGAAAAAAGGGAAGTTATCACCGTTAAATGTGATAGTCAGTGCAATACACCGCCAAGAATTCACTATCATGAGCGAACAAGCACATTGATGAGGTTGCATTCGCCGAGGGTAATCGAGCGGAGAAGTCCGCGTCAAGGTTTCGACAGATCATAATGCTGCTGATATAATCACCATGACATTGCCTAGTTGCATGTTTTTCCACTGTATGCAGTTGATAAAGCTGCATGAAGAAAACTAACTCGTTAGTTGATAATAGATTTTATTCCAAGGTGGAGATTTGTGAGATATTGGATCGAACTCTATTGTGTCGAAGGATGCTAGGATTGTTAGCATCGAATTGGGTCTGTTTGTTATGTCCAATTGGTTAAGTTAGCTTGTACCCATAGTTAGCTTGTAATGGGTATTTGTGATAAAAGCCCATTAGTTTAGTATGTTATGTTTATTATAAATAGCATACTAATATCTCATCATTGCATACTGCAAATCCTAATTTAGGGTGAGAGGCTTATTTGTTATTCTTGTATACTTGTAATCTTGTTTTGAAGATAAATGAAAGAATAGCAGTTAATAACCAATCCTTGTGTTCATCGTGCTCTTCATTCTTTTTCCCTACCTTGAGCAACAAATTTATATTTTGTTTCCAAGGCATCCGATTCACAACACGCTTTATATCTTAATCTTCCTCCATGAATTTCTAGATCTAAGTTTGGATGGAGAAATAAATAGGCTTTGAAAAATTAAGAATAGAAGAATCAGGTTTTGGAAAATAGAAAAAATTAATTGCTTGAAAATCGAGGTTAGAATGTGAAGCGGTAGAAGGAAGACATGATAATTCGTGAAAAGGAAACGAAGTTAACAGTTGCATAGGGGTGTAAATTGAATGACTATCCATGTACAAAATGTTGTATATGTGTCTTGATATAATGAGAGACATAAGAAAATAAAATTAAAATAATGGAATTATATTAAAAGAAAATTTCCATTAATAGCCAAAATAAAAATAGAAGAATTCATGAGAGAATGACACTTAGCAAACTTGCCAAATAAAACTCATTCTAATTGTCTATATTAAATAGATGTAAAAAAAATTAATCAAAAATCACGTTTCCTAAATTTCATTTTTAGTTGATTTATAATAAATATTTATAAAAATGTTTGATGTGATTAATAATATATTTCTATTTATAAATATATATCTGCTTTTATATCTTATTCTTCCTCCATGAATTTATGGATCTAGGTTTGATGGAGAAATAAAATAGGCTTTGAAAAGAAATCGAGGCGGAAATCGAGGTTGGAATGTGAAATAGAAGGAAGACATGATAATTGGTAAAAAAGGAAAGGAAGTTAACGGTTGCATAGGGGTGTAAATTGAATGACTATCCATGTACAAAATGTTGTATCTGTGTCTTGATATTAATGAGAGACATAAGAAAATAAAATTAAAAAAATAGAATTATATTAATAGAAAATTTCCATTAATAGCCAAAATAAAAATAGAAGAATTCATGAGAGAATGACACTTGGCAAACTTGCTAAAAAAACTCATTCTAATTGTATATATAAAATAGATATCAAAAAAAAATTTAATCAAAAATCACGTTTCCAAAAATTCATTTTTAGTTGATTTATAATAAATATGTATAAAAATATTTGATGTGTTTAATAATATATTTCTCTTTATAAAAATGTATCCGCTTTATATCTTATCTTCCTCCGTGAATTGATGGATCTAGGTTTGGATGGAGAAATAAATAGGCTTTGAAAAATGGAGAATAGACGAATCAGGAAATCGAGGTTGGAATGTGAAGCGGTAGAAGGAAGACATGATAATTGGTGAAAAGGATAGGAAGTTAAAGGTTGCATAGGGGTGTAAATTGAATGACTATCCATGTACAAAATGTTGTATCTGTGTTTTGATATTAATGAGAGACATAAGAAAATAAAATTAAAATAATGGAATTATATTAAAAGAAAATTTCAATTAATAGCGAAAATTAAAATAGAAGAATTCATGAGAGAATAACACTTAGCAAACTTGCTAAATAAAACTCATTCTAATTGTGTATATTAAATAGATGTAAAAAAAAAATTAATTAAAAATCACGTTTCCTAAAATTCATTTTTAGTTGATTTATAATAAATATTTGACATTTTTTGATGTGGTTAATAATATATTTCTATTTATAATAATATATCCGCTTATTCTTCCTCCGTGAACTTATGGATCTAGGTTTGGATGGAGAAATAAATAGGCTTTGAAAAATGGAGAATAGACGAATAATCGAGGTTGGAATGTGAAGGTAGAAGGAAGACGTGATCATTGGTGAAAAGGAAAGGAAGTTAACGGTTGCATAGGGGTGTAAATTGAATGACTATCCATGTACAAAATGTTGTATCTGTGTCTTGATATTAATGAGAGACATAAGAAAATAAAATTTCCATTAATAGCCAAAATAAAAATAGAAGAATTCATGAGAGAATGACACTTGGCAAACTTGCTAAAAAAAATCATTCTAATTTTATATATTAAATAGATATAAAAAAAATTTAATCAAAAATCACGCTTCAAAAAATTCATTTTTAATTTATTTATAATAAATATGTATAAAAATATTTGATGTGTTTAATAGTATATTTCCATTTATAAAAATATATCCGCTGTATATCTTATTCTTCCTCCGTGAACTTATGGATCTAGGTTTGGATGTTGGAATGTGATGTGGTAGAAGGAAGACATGATAATTGGTGAAAAGGAAAGGAAGTTAACGGTTGCATAGGGGTTTAAATTGAATGACTATCCATGTACAAAATGATGTCTTGCTATTAATGAGAGACATAAGAAAATAAAATTAAAATAATGGAATTCATGAGAGAATGACACTTGGCAAACTTGCTAAAAAAATCTCATTCTAATTGTATATACTAAACACATGTCAAATTTTTTTTTTAATCAAAAATCAGGTTTCCAAAAATTCATTTTTAGTTGATTTATAATAAATATTTATAAAAAATTTTGATGTGTTTAATAATATTCTTCTATTTATAAAAATATATCCGCTTTATATCTTATTCTTCCTCCGTGAATTGATGGATCTAGGTTTGGATGGAGAAATAAATAGGCTTTAAAAATAAAATTAAACTAATGGAATTATATTAATAGAAAATTTCAATTAATAGCCAAAATAAAAATAGAATAATTCATGAGAGAATGACACTTTGCAAACTTGCTAAAAAAAACTCATTCTAATTGTATATACTAAACACATGTCAAATTTTTTTTTAATCAAAAATCAGGTTTCCAAAAATTCATTTTTAGTTGATTTATAATAAATATTTATAAAATTGTTTGATGTGTTTAATAATATATTTCTATTTATAAAAATATATCCGCTTTATATCTTATTCTTCCTTCGTGAATTGATGGATCTAGGTTTGGATGGAGAAATAAATAGGCTTTGAAAAATGGAGAATAGACGAATCAAAGGAGAGCAAGTTAACGGTTGCATAGGGGTGTAAATTGAATGACTATCCATGTACAAAATGTTGTTTGGATGGAGAAATAAATAGGCTTTGAAAATGGAGAATGATTTAATCAGAAATCGAGGTTGGAATGTGAAGGTAGAAGGAAGACATGATAATTGGTGAAAAGGAAAGGAAGTTAACGGTTGCATAGGGGTGTAAATTGAATGACTATCCATGTACAAAATGTTGTATCTGTGTCTTGATATTAATGAGAGACGTAAGAAAATAAAATTAAAATAATAGAATTATATTAATAGAAAATTTCCATTAATAGCCAAAATAAAAATAGAAGAATTCATGAGAGAATGACACTTGGCAAACTTGCTAAAAAAACTCATTCTAATTAGATATATTAAATAGATATCAAAAAAAATTTAATCAAAAATCACGTTTCAAAAAATTCATTTTTAGTTGATTTATAATAAATATATATTAAAATATTTGATGTGTTTAAAATATATTTCTATTTATAAAATATATCCGCTTTATATCTCATTCTTCCTCCGTGAACTTATGGATCTAGGTTTGATGTTGGAATGTGAAGGTAGAAGGAAGAAGGAAAGGAAGTTAACGGTTGCATAGGGGTGTAAATTGAATGACTATCATGTACAAAATGTTGTATCTGTGTCTTGATATTAATGAGAGACATAAGAAAATAAAATTAAAATAATGGAATTATATTAATAGAAAATTTCCAATAATAGCCAAAATAAAAATAGAAGAATTCATGAGAGAATGACACTTGGCAAACTAGCTAAAAAAACTCATTCTAATTGTATATATTAAATAGATATAAAAAACTTAAATCAAAAATTACGTTTCCAAAAATTAATTTTTACTTGATTTATAATAAATATGTATAAAAATGTTTGATGTGTTTAATAATATATTTCTATTTATAAAAATATATCCGCTTTATATCTTATTCTTCCGTCGTGAATTGATGGATCTAGGTTTGGATGGAGAAATAAATAGGCTTTGAAAAATGGAGAATAGACGAATCAGGAAATCGAGGTTGGAATGTGAAGCGGTAGAAGGAAGACATGATAATTGGTGAAAAGGAGAGCAAGTTAACGGTTGCATAGGGGTGTAAATTGAATGACTATCCAAGTACAAAATGTTGTTTGGATGGAGAAATAAATAGGCTTTGAAAAATGGAGAATAGACGAATCAGGAAATCGCGGTTGGAATATGAAGCGGTGGAAGGAAGACATGATAATTTGTGAAAAGGAATAACGGTTGCATAGGGGTGTAAATTGAATGACTATCCATGTACAAAATGTTGTATCTGTGTCTTGATATTAATGAGAGACATAAGAAAATAAAATTAAAATAATAGAATTATATTAATTGAAAATTTCCATTAATAGCCAAAATAAAAATAGAAGAATTCATGAGAGAATGACACTTGGCAAACTAGCTAAAAAAACTCATTATAATTGTATATATTAAATAGATATAAAAAAAATTAAATCAAAAATCACGTTTCAAAAAATTAATTTTAACTTGATTTATTATAAATATGTATAAAAATGTTTGATGTGTTTAATAATATATTTTTATTTATAAAAATATATTCGCTTTATATCTTATTCTTCCGCCGTGAATTGATGGATCTAGGTTTGGATGGAGAAATAAATAGGCTTTGAAAAATGGAGAATAGACGAATCAAAGGAGAGCAAGTTAACGGTTGCATAGGGGTGTAAATTGAATGACTATCCATGTACAAAATGTTGTTTGGATGGAGAAATAAATAGGCTTTGAAAAATGGAGAATAGACGAATCAGGAAATCGAGGTTGGAATGTGAAGCGGTAGAAGGAAGACATGATAATTGGTGAAAAGGAAAGGAACTTAACGGTTGCATAAGGGTGTAAATTGAATGACTATCCATGTACAAAATGTTGTATCTGTGTCTTGATATTAATGAGAGACATAAGAAAATAAAATTAAAATAATAGAATTATATTAATAGAAAATTTCCATTAATAGCCAAAATAAAAATAGAAGAATTCATGAGAGAATGACACTTGGCAAACTTGCTAAAAAAACTCATTCTAATTGTATATATTAAATAGATATCAAAAAAAATTTAATCAAAAATCACGTTTCAAAAAATTCATTTTTAGTTTATTTATAATAAATATGTATTAAAATATTTGATGTGTTTAATAATATATTTCTATTTATAAAAATATATCCGCTTTATATCTCATTCTTCCTCCGGGAACTTATGGATCTAGGTTTGGATGTTGGAATGTGAAGCGGTAGAAGGAAGAAGGAAAGGAAGTTAACGGTTGCATAGGGGTGTAAATTGAATGACTATCATGTACAAAATGTTGTATCTGTGTCTTGATATTAATGAGAGACATAAGAAAATAAAATTAAAATAATGGAATTATATTAATAGAAAATTTCCAATAATAGCCAAAATAAAAATAGAAGAATTCATGAGAGAATGACACTTGGCAAACTTGCTAAAAAAACTCATTCTAATTAGATATATTAAATAGATATCAAAAAAAATTTAATCAAAAATCACGTTTCAAAAAATTCATTTTTAGTTGATTTATAATAAATATATATTAAAATATTTGATGTGTTTAACCATATATTTCTATTTATAAAAATATATCCGCTTTATATCTCATTCTTCCTCCGTGAACTTATGGATCTAGGTTTGGATGTTGGAATGTGAAGCGGTAGAAGGAAGAAGGAAAGGAAGTTAACGGTTGCATAGGGGTGTAAATTGAATGACTATCATGTACAAAATGTTGTATCTGTGTCTTGATATTAATGAGAGACATAAGAAAATAAAATTAAAATAATGGAATTATATTAATAGAAAATTTCCAATAATAGCCAAAATAAAAATAGAAGAATTCATGAGAGAATGACACTTGGCAAACTAGCTAAAAAAACTCATTCTAATTGTATATATTAAATAGATATAAAAAAAACTTAAATCAAAAATTACGCTTCCAAAATTAATTTTACTTGATTTATAATAAATATGTATAAAATGTTTGATGTGTTTAATAATATATTTCTATTTATAAAAATATATCCGCTTTATATCTTATTCTTCCGTCGTGAATTGATGGATCTAGGTTTGGATGGAGAAATAAATAGGCTTTGAAAAATGGAGAATAGACGAATCAGGAAATCGAGGTTGGAATGTGAAGCGGTAGAAGGAAGACATGATAATTGGTGAAAAGGAGAGCAAGTTAACGGTTGCATAGGGGTGTAAATTGAATGACTATCCATGTACAAAATGTTGTTTGGATGGAGAAATAAATAGGCTTTGAAAAATGGAGAATAGACGAATCAGGAAATCGCGGTTGGAATGTGAAGCGTGGAAGGAAGACATGATAATTTGTGAAAAGGAATAACGGTTGCATAGGGGTGTAAATTGAATGACTATCCATGTACAAAATGTTGTATCTGTGTCTTGATATTAATGAGAGACATAAGAAAATAAAATTAAAATAATAGAATTATATTAATTGAAAATTTCCATTAATAGCCAAAATAAAAATAGAAGAATTCATGAGAGAATGACACTTGGCAAACTAACTAAAAAAACTCATTATAATTGTATATATTAAATAGATATAAAAAAAATTAAATCAAAATCACGTTTCAAAAAATTAATTTTTACTTGATTTATTATAAATATGTATAAAAATGTTTGATGTGTTTAATAATATATTTTTATTTATAAAAATATATTCGCTTTATATCTTATTCTTCCGCCGTGAATTGATGGATCTAGGTTTGGATGGAGAAATAAATAGGCTTTGAAAAATGGAGAATAGACGAATCAAAGGAGAGCAAGTTAACGGTTGCATAGGGGTGTAAATTGAATGACTATCCATGTACAAAATGTTGTTTGGATGGAGAAATAAATAGGCTTTGAAAAATGGAGAATAGACGAATCAGGAAATCGAGGTTGGAATGTGAAGCGTAGAAGGAAGACATGATAATTGGTGAAAAGGAAAGGAACTTAACGGTTGTATAAGGGTGTAAATTGAATGACTATCCATGTACAAAATGTTGTATCTGTGTCTTGATATTAATGAGAGACATAAGAAAATAAAATTAAAATAATAGAATTATATTAATAGAAAATTTCCATTAATAGCCAAAATAAAAAATAGAAGAATTCATGAGAGAATGACACTTGGCAAACTTGCTAAAAAACTCATTCTAATTGTATATATTAAATAGATATCAAAAAATTTAATCAAAAATCACGCTTCAAAAATTCATTTTAGTTTATTTATAATAAATATGTATTAAAATATTTGATGTGTTTAATAATATATTTCTATTTATAAAAATATATCCGCTTTATATCTCATTCTTCCTCCGGGAACTTATGGATCTAGGTTTGGATGTTGGAATGTGAAGCGGTAGAAGGAAGAAGGAAAGGAAGTTAACGGTTGCATAGGGGTGTAAATTGAATGACTATCATGTACAAAATGTTGTATCTGTGTCTTGATATTAATGAGAGACATAAGAAAATAAAATTAAAATAATGGAATTATATTAATAGAAAATTTCCAATAATAGCCAAAATAAAAATAGAAGAATTCATGAGAGAATGACACTTGGCAAACTAGCTAAAAAAACTCATTCTAATTGTATATATTAAATAGATATAAAAAAAACTTAAATCAAAAATTACGTTTCCAAAAATTAATTTTTACTTGATTTATAATAAATATGTATAAAAATGTTTGATGTGTTTAATAATATATTTCTATTTATAAAAATATATCCGCTTTATATCTTATTCTTCCGTGAATTGATGGATCTAGGTTTGATGGAGAAATAAATAGGCTTTGAAAATGGAGAATAGACTAATCAGAAATCGAGGTTGGAATGTGAAGTAGAAGGAAGACATGATAATTGGTGAAAAGGAAAGGAAGTTAACGGTTGCATAGGGGTAAATTGAATGACTATCCATGTACAAAATGTTGTTGGATGGAGAAATAAATAGGCTTTGAAAATGGAGAATAGATAATCAGAAATCGAGGTTGGAATGAATAGAAGGAAGACATGATAATTGGTGAAAAGGAAAGGAAGTTAACGGTTGCATAAGGGTGTAAATTGAATGACTATCCATGTACAAAATGTTGTATCTGTGTCTTGATATTAATGAGAGTCATAAGAAAATAAAATTAAAATAATAGAATTATATTAATGGAAAATTTCCATTAATAACCAAAATAAAAATAGAAGAATTCATGACAGAATGACACTTGGCAAACTCGCTACAAAAAAACTCATTCGAATTGTATATATTAAATAGATGTCAAAAAAAATTTAATCAAAAATCACGTTTCCAAAAATTCATTTTTAGTTGATTTATAATAAAAATTTATAAAAATGTTTGATGTGTTTAATAATATATTGGTGCGGTGAGCGTGGAGAAGATGCCTTCGACAAAGTATGAGATTGAAAAGTTCACCGGAGTGAACGATTTCGGTCTGTGGCGCTTGAAGATGAAAGCCCTACTGGTTCAGCAGGGTTGTTTGGAAGCGTTGAAGGGAGAGTCAGCCATGAACAAAGCGTTAACGACAGCTGAGAAGAAGGAAATGATATAGAAGGCCCACAACGCAATTTTGTTGAGCCTTGGTGATAAGGTTCTTCGACAGGTATCAAAGGAGATGACGGCGGTAGGGTTATGGGTGAAACTTGATAGTTTGTACATGACTAAATCATTGGTGAATCGACTCTACCTGAAGAAAGCTTTGTATTCATTCAAGATGATCGAAGACAAAGTGTTCGAAAGCAATGGATATGTTCAACAAGTCGATTCTTGATCTTGAAAATATTGATGTGAAGATCGATGATGAAGATCGTTGTTGTTGTGCGTGTTGCCCGCATCACATGCCCACTTCAAAGAAACTCTTGTATGGAAGGAGGCCGACCATTGAAGAGGTTCAATCGCCTTTGTATTCAAGGACTTGAATGAACGAAGGAGCATAAACCTCGACGGTTGGTGAAGGTTTGGCGTTATGAAAATTTCTTGCGAAGGATAATAAGTTCGACAAGAAGAAAGGTAAATGTCGCCAGGTCTTACATGGTGAATCATCTAGTATTCGATGCTATCATTGTAAGAAGGAGGGTCACATAAGAAAAGTATGCCCCGAACGCTTGGAAAATCATGGAGGAAAGGATAATGGCAATGCAGCTATTGTTCAAGATGATTTCGACTCATCCGATGTTCTTGTGGTTTCGAAAAGAACTCGTCAAGGAATGGATTATGGATTCTGCACTTGGCACATGACTCCAAACAAAGACTTGTTCGAGGAATTATGTGATCAAGATGGTGGATCTGTATTGCTGGGAAGCAACAAAGCTTGCAAGATTGCAGGTGTGGGATCTGTGAGATTCCAACTCCATGATGAGTCAATAAGGTTATTGATCAAGTCGTATGTGATTGATTGAAGAGAAATTTGATTTCTCTTGGTGAATTCGACAAGAAAGGATATGTTTTTCAAGGAGAGAAAAGTATCCTAAGAGTCATGAAGGGGTCGAAGAAAGTCTTGAGAGGCGTGAAGACAGAAATCTTTGTCGAAGACAGAAATCTGGCACATGAGATTAGGCCATGTCAATGAAAGGGGTTTGGTCGAATTGGGGAAACAAAATTTCCTTGGTGGAGACAAAGTCGAAAAGCTGAAGTTTTGTGAACCCTGTGTACTTGGAATATCTTGCAGAGTGAAGTTCAACAAAGGCAAACAAAGAACACATGGATCCCTTGATCACATCCATGCTGATCTTTGGAGGCCTGCAAGGTGTCCAACACATTCAGGAGCAAGGTATTTTCTATCCATAGTAGATGACTATTCTAGAAAGTTATGGGTATTCATTCAGAAGACTAAGGATGAAACTTTTGAGAATTTCAAAGGTTGGAAGACATTGGTCGAAACCAAACCGCGTAAAGGTCAAGAGGTTGAGAATGCATAACGGTCTTGAATTTTGCAATGAGGCATTCGACAACTTTTGTGTCACTGTATTGCAAGGCACAAAACTACCGCAGTACTCCACAACAAAATGGTTTGGCCGAAAGGTTTAATCGAACCATCTGGAGAGAGTTAGATGCATATTGACTAGTGCCGGATTAAAGAATGTGTTTTAATGAGGTTGTTTTGACAAAGAACATATCCGATAAATAGATGTTCTTCGATCGCTAGATATGAAGACATGAAGAAGTTTGGTCGGACATCCACCAAATCTCGACAAACCGAGAGTATTTATCGTAGCCTATGCTCACATTAGGCAAGACAAGGTCGAACCTATATATCTTAAATGCATGTTCATGGATATCCCAGGAGTCAAAGCTTATAGGCTATGGTGCTCAGAGTCGTCACGTAAGAATTATGACCCGAGATGTTGTTTTCAATGAAGTTGAAATGGCTTTCAAGAAAACGGATGATGTCAAGTGCGGTATCCGACGAAGAGATGGAATGTAGAGATTCTTGAGGTGGAGCATGTTGATGCCGAATTGCATATCCCGATAAAGTCAAGAAGAAGATGATGTTGATGAAGTTGAGGAAACTCTGATGACTATCTATTGGCAAGAGATAAGACACGAAGAGTCATCAAACCACCAAGAAGTTTGAGTATGCATCTTATAGCTTATGCCTTAATCTCGCAAGTGAGGTTTTAGACGAAGAACCAAGAGACTATAAGGAAGTTATGAGGAGTCAAAATAAGACTGAATGGCTGAAGGCCATGGATGATGAGATAAAGTCTCTTCATGATAACAACACTTAGGAATTGATCAAGAAACCCGTTAGAGCCAAAGTTAGTCACCGTAAATGGATTTTCAAAGTTAAGGAAGGAATCAAGGAGTGGCGCCTAAAAGATACAAGGCAAGGTTGGTTGCAAGGGTTTCACCGTAAAGAAGGTATAGATTTCAATGATGTGTTTTCTCCTGCTAGAAGCATAGGTCCATTCGAACATTGCTTGCCATGGTGGCGCTTTGATCTTGAACCGAACAGATGGATGGAAGATCCGTTTTGTATGGTGATCTAGATGAAACAATCCCATGAGGCAACTTGAAGGGTATGTCAAAAAGGGAAAGGAAGATTATGTGCAAGTTGAATAGATCTTTATATGGGCTGAAACAATCTCCTCGACAAAGGAATATGAGATTCGACAAATTCATGACACGATAAGTTTCGCTGAAGTCGGCTCGACCATCGTGTTTACTTCAGATTTCGTCTACTTCATTTGTTACTTTGTTGTTTTATGTTGATGATATTCTCATACCAAGTAACAATGTCAAGAGGTATTGAGGGTGAAGTCCGAACTCAATAAGGAGTTCAAATAAAGGATCTAGGAGCGCCTGTGATTCTTGGAATTGACATTCAAGAGATAGAAAGTAGTCAAAGTTATGCTTATCTCAAGAGGCATATTTACGAAAGATTCTCGAAAAGTTTGGTATGTCAAATTCAAGCCCGTGGTGACTCCAACAAACCCTCAATTCAAGTTAAGTATTGATCAATGTCCCAAGATCGAGGTTGAAAGAACTTATATGAATAGCATCCCATATGCTAATGTAGTAGGTTCTTTGATGTATGCTATGGTTTGTACTAGACCGACATAGCATATGCAGAAGTCTTGTAGCGGTACATGGCGAATCTCGAAAGGCACACGGCAAGCATTGTAGTGGATTCTAAGGTACATAAATGGGTCTCAATAGACTCTTAATTTATGGTGGAGTTTGGTGAAGATAGCAAAGAATCGCGATATGTCAATTCTAATTATGCAGTTGTATGGATTCTAGAAAATCTATTTCGGATATGTTTTCACTATGTTTGGTACCTATTAGTTGAAAGCAACACTTCGGTTGTTGCATTATCAACCACCGCGGAATATATTGCTTTAATCAAGTTGTGAAAGAAGCATTGTGGCTTCAAGGTTTGCTAAGGAGCGAAAATTCAAGGGAAGTTATCACCGTTAAATGTGATAGTCAGCAATACACCGCCAAGAATTCACCTATCATGAGCGAACGGCACATTGATGTGAGGTTGCATTTCACGAGGGTAATCGAGCTGGAGAAGTCCAAGTGTCAAGGTTTCGACAGATCATAATGTCACCGATATAATCACCATGACATTGCCTAGTTGCATGTTTTTCCACTGTATGCAGTTGATAAAGCTGCATGAAGAAAACTAACTCGTTAGTTGATAATAGATTTTATTCCAAGGTGGAGATTTGTGAGATATTGGATCGAACTCTATTGTGTCGAAGGATGCTAGGATTGTTAGCATCGAATTGGGTCTGTTTGTTATGTCCAATTGGTTAAGTTAGCTTGTACCCATAGTTAGCTTGTAATGGGTATTTGTGATAAAGCCCATTAGTTTAGTATGTTATGTTTATTATAAATAGCATACTAATATCTCATCATTGCATACTGCAAATCCTAATTTAGGGTGAGAGGCTTATTTGTTATTCTTGTATACTTGTAATCTTGTTTTGAAGATAAATGAAAGAATAGCTTAATAACCAATCCTTGTGTTCATCGTGTTTCATTCTTTTTCTACCTTGAGCAACAAATTTATATTTTGTTTCCAAGGCATCCGATTCACAACACGCTTTATATCTTAATCTTCCTCCATGAATTTCTAGATCTAAGTTTGGATGGAGAAATAAATAGGCTTTGAAAAATTAAGAATAGAAGAATCAGGTTTTGGAAAATAGAAAAAATTAATTGCTTGAAAATCGAGGTTAGAATGTGAAGCGGTAGAAGGAAGACATGATAATTCGTGAAAAGGAAACGAAGTTAACAGTTGCATAGGGGTGTAAATTGAATGACTATCCATGTACAAAATGTTGTATATGTGTCTTGATATAATGAGAGACATAAGAAAATAAAATTAAAATAATGGAATTATATTAAAAGAAAATTTCCATTAATAGCCAAAATAAAAATAGAAGAATTCATGAGAGAATGACACTTAGCAAACTTGCCAAATAAAACTCATTCTAATTGTCTATATTAAATAGATGTAAAAAAAATTAATCAAAAATCACGTTTCCTAAATTTCATTTTTAGTTGATTTATAATAAATATTTATAAAAATGTTTGATGTGATTAATAATATATTTCTATTTATAAATATATATATCTGTTTTATATCTTATTCTTCCTCCATGAATTTATGGATCTAGGTTTGGATGGAGAAATAAAATAGGCTTTGAAAAGAAATCGAGGTTGCTGGGAAATCGAGGTGAAGCGATAGAAGGAAGACATGATAATTGGTAAAAAAGGAAAGGAAGTTAACGGTTGCATAGGGGTGTAAATTGAATGACTATCCATGTACAAAATGTTGTATCTGTGTCTTGATATAATGAGAGACATAAGAAAATAAAATTAAAATAATGGAATTATATTAAAAGAAAATTTCCATTAATAGCCCAAATAAAAATAGAAGAATTCATGAGAGAATGACACTTAGCAAACTGCAAATAAAACTCATTCTAATTGTCTATATTAAATAGATGTAAAAAAAATTAATCAAAAATCACGTTTCCTAAATTTCATTTTTAGTTGATTTATAATAAATATTTATAAAAATGTTTGATGTGATTAATAATATATTTCTATTTATAAATATATATATCTGTTTTATATCTTATTCTTCCTCCATGAATTTATGGATCTAGGTTTGGATGGAGAAATAAAATAGGCTTTGAAAAGAAATCGAGGTTGCTGGGAAATCGAGGTTGGAATGTGAAGCGATAGAAGGAAGACATGATAATTGGTAAAAAAGGAAAGGAAGTTAACGGTTGCATAGGGGTGTAAATTGAATGACTATCCATGTACAAAATGTTGTATCTGTGTCTTGATATTAATGAGAGACATAAGAAAATAAAATTAAAAAAATAGAATTATATTAATAGAAAATTTCCATTAATAGCCAAAATAAAAATAGAAGAATTCATGAGAGAATGACACTTGGCAAACTTGCTAAAAAAACTCATTCTAATTGTATATATAAAATAGATATCAAAAAAAAATTTAATCAAAAATCACGTTTCCAAAAATTCATTTTTAGTTGATTTATAATAAATATGTATAAAAATATTTGATGTGTTTAATAATATATTTCTCTTTATAAAAATGTATCCGCTTTATATCTTATCTTCCTCCGTGAATTGATGGATCTAGGTTTGATGGAGAAATAAATAATGGAAATGAATCGAATCGAGGTTGGAATGTGAAGTAGAAGGAAGACATGATAATTGGTGAAAAGGATAGGAAGTTAAAGGTTGCATAGGGTGTAAATTGAATGACTATCCATGTACAAAATGTTGTATCCGTGTTTTGATATTAATGAGACATAAGAAAATAAAATTAAAATAATGGAATTATATTAAAAGAAAATTTCAATTAATAGCCAAAATTAAAATAGAAGAATTCATGAGAGAATAACACTTAGCAAACTTGCTAAATAAAACTCATTCTAATTGTGTATATTAAATAGATAAAAAAAATTAATCAAAATCACGCTTCCTAAAATTCATTTTAGTTGATTTATAATAAATATTTGAAATTTTTGATGTGGTTAATAATATATTTCTATTTATAATAATATATCCGCCATTCTTCCTCCGTGAACTTATGGATCTAGGTTTGGATGGAGAAATAAATAGGCTTTGAAAAATGGAGAATAGACGAATAATCGAGGTTGGAATGTGAAGCGGTAGAAGGAAGACGTGATCATTGGTGAAAAGGAAAGGAAGTTAACTTATAGGGTGTAAATTGAATGACTATCCATGTACAAAATGTTGTATCCGTGTCTTGATATTGAGAGACATAAGAAAATAAAATTTCCATTAATAGCCAAAATAAAAATAGAAGAATTCATGAGAGAATGACACTTGGCAAACTTGCTAAAAAAAATCATTCTAATTTTATATATTAAATAGATATAAAAAAAATTTAATCAAAAATCACGCTTCAAAAAATTCATTTTTAATTTATTTATAATAAATATGTATAAAAATATTTGATGTGTTTAATAGTATATTTCCATTTATAAAAATATATCCATTTGCTGTATATCTTATTCTTCCTCCGTGAACTTATGGATCTAGGTTTGGATGTTGGAATGTGATGTGGTAGAAGGAAGACATGATAATTGGTGAAAAGGAAAGGAAGTTAACGGTTGCATAGGGGTTTAAATTGAATGACTATCCATGTACAAAATGATGTCTTGCTATTAATGAGAGACATAAGAAAATAAAATTAAAATAATGGAATTCATGAGAGAATGACACTTGGCAAACTTGCTAAAAATCTCATTCTAATTGTATATACTAAACACATGTCAAATTTTTTAATCAAAATCAGGTTTCCAAAATTCATTTTAGTTGATTTATAATAAATATTTATAAAATTTTTGATGTGTTTAATAATATTTTCTATTTATAAAAATATATCCGCTTTATATCTTATTCTTCCTCCGTGAATTGATGGATCTAGGTTTGATGGAGAAATAAATAGGCTTTAAAAATAAAATTAAACTAATGGAATTATATTAATAGAAAATTTCAGTTAATAGCCAAAATAAAATAGAATAATTCATGAGAGAATGACACTTTGCAAACTTGCTAAAAAACTCATTCTAATTGTATATACTAAACACATGTCAAATTTTTTTAATCAAAATCGTGTTTCCAAAAATTCATTTTAGTTGATTTATAATAAATATTTATAAAATTGTTTGATGTGTTTAATAATATATTTCTATTTATAAAATATATCCGCTTTATATCTTATTCTTCCTTCGTGAATTGATGGATCTAGGTTTGATGGAGAAATAAATAGGCTTTGAAAATGGAGAATATTTAATCAAAGGAGAGCAAGTTAACGGTTGCATAGGGTGTAAATTGAATGACTATCCATGTACAAAATGTTGTTTGATGGAGAAATAAATAGGCTTTGAAAATGGAGAATGATTTAATCAGAAATCGAGGTTGGAATGTGAAGCGGTAGAAGGAAGACATGATAATTGGTGAAAAGGAAAGGAAGTTAACGGTTGCATAGGGGTGTAAATTGAATGACTATCCATGTACAAAATGTTGTATCTGTGTCTTGATATTAATGAGAGACGTAAGAAAATAAAATTAAAATAATAGAATTATATTAATAGAAAATTTCCATTAATAGCCAAAATAAAAATAGAAGAATTCATGAGAGAATGACACTTGGCAAACTTGCTAAAAAAACTCATTCTAATTGTATATATTAAATAGATATCAAAAAAAATTTAATCAAAAATCACGTTTCAAAAAATTCATTTTTAGTTGATTTATAATAAATATATATTAAAATATTTGATGTGTTTAACCATATATTTCTATTTATAAAAATATATCCGCTTTATATCTCATTCTTCCTCCGTGAACTTATGGATCTAGGTTTGGATGTTGGAATGTGAAGCGGTAGAAGGAAGAAGGAAAGGAAGTTAACGGTTGCATAGTGGTGTAAATTGAATGACTATCATGTACAAAATGTTGTATCTGTGTCTTGATATTAATGAGAGACATAAGAAAATAAAATTAAAATAATGGAATTATATTAATAGAAAATTTCCAATAATAGCCAAAATAAAAATAGAAGAATTCATGAGAGAATGACACTTGGCAAACTAGCTAAAAAAACTCATTCTAATTGTATATATTAAATAGATATAAAAAAAACTTAAATCAAAAATTACGTTTCCAAAAATTAATTTTTACTTGATTTATAATAAATATGTATAAAAATGTTTGATGTGTTTAATAATATATTTCTATTTATAAAAATATATCCGCTTTATATCTTATTCTTCCGTCGTGAATTGATGGATCTAGGTTTGGATGGAGAAATAAATAGGCTTTGAAAAATGGAGAATAGACGAATCAGGAAATCGAGGTTGGAATGTGAAGCGGTAGAAGGAAGACATGATAATTGGTGAAAAGGAGAGCAAGTTAACGGTTGCATAGGGGTGTAAATTGAATGACTATCCATGTACAAAATGTTGTTTGGATGGAGAAATAAATAGGCTTTGAAAAATGGAGAATAGACGAATCAGGAAATCGCGGTTGGAATGTGAAGCGGTGGAAGGAAGACATGATAATTTGTGAAAAGGAATAACGGTTGCATAGGGGTGTAAATTGAATGACTATCCATGTACAAAATGTTGTATCTGTGTCTTGATATTAATGAGAGACATAAGAAAATAAAATTAAAATAATAGAATTATATTAATTGAAAATTTCCATTAATAGCCAAAATAAAAATAGAAGAATTCATGAGAGAATGACACTTGGCAAACTAGCTAAAAAAACTCATTATAATTGTATATATTAAATAGATATAAAAAAAATTAAATCAAAAATCACGTTTCAAAAAATTAATTTTAACTTGATTTATTATAAATATGTATAAAAATGTTTGATGTGTTTAATAATATATTTTTATTTATAAAAATATATTCGCTTTATATCTTATTCTTCCGCCGTGAATTTATGGATCTAGGTTTGGATGGAGAAATAAATAGGCTTTGAAAAATGGAGAATAGACGAATCAAAGGAGAGCAAGTTAACGGTTGCATAGGGGTGTAAATTGAATGACTATCCATGTACAAAATGTTGTTTGGATGGAGAAATAAATAGGCTTTGAAAAATGGAGAATAGACGAATCAGGAAATCGAGGTTGGAATGTGAAGAAGGAAGACATGATAATTGGTGAAAAGGAAAGGAACTTAACGGTTGCATAAGGGTGTAAATTGAATGACTATCCATGTACAAAATGTTGTATCTGTGTCTTGATATTAATGAGAGACATAAGAAAATAAAATTAAAATAATAGAATTATATTAATAGAAAATTTCCATTAATAGCCAAAATAAAAATAGAAGAATTCATGAGAGAATGACACTTGGCAAACTTGCTAAAAAAACTCATTCTAATTGTATATATTAAATAGATATCAAAAAAAATTTAATCAAAAATCACGTTTCAAAAAATTCATTTTTAGTTTATTTATAATAAATATGTATTAAAATATTTGATGTGTTTAATAATATATTTCTATTTATAAAAATATATCCGCTTTATATCTCATTCTTCCTCCGGGAACTTATGGATCTAGGTTTGGATGTTGGAATGTGAAGCGGTAGAAGGAAGAAGGAAAGAAGTTAATTGCATAGGGTGTAAATTGAATGACTATCATGTACAAAATGTTGTATCTGTGTCTTGATATTAATGAGAGACATAAGAAAATAAAATTAAAATAATGGAATTATATTAATAGAAAATTTCCAATAATAGCCAAAATAAAAATAGAAGAATTCATGAGAGAATGACACTTGGCAAACTAGCTAAAAAAACTCATTCTAATTGTATACATTAAATAGATATAAAAAAAACTTAAATCAAAAATTACGTTTCCAAAAATTAATTTTTACTTGATTTATAATAAATATGTATAAAAATGTTTGATGTGTTTAATAATATATTTCTATTTATAAAAATATATCCGCTTTATATCTTATTCTTCCGTCGTGAATTGATGGATCTAGGTTTGGATGGAGAAATAAATAGGCTTTGAAAAATGGAGAATAGACGAATCAGGAAATCGAGGTTGGAATGTGAAGCGGTAGAAGGAAGACATGATAATTGGTGAAAAGGAGAGCAAGTTAACGGTTGCATAGGGGTGTAAATTGAATGACTATCCATGTACAAAATGTTGTTTGGATGGAGAAATAAATAGGCTTTGAAAAATGGAGAATAGACGAATCAGAAATCATGGTTGGAATGTGAAGCGGTGGAAGGAAGACATGATAATTTGTGAAAAGGAATAACGGTTGCATAGGGGTGTAAATTGAATGACTATCCATGTACAAAATGTTGTATCTGTGTCTTGATATTAATGAGACATAAGAAAATAAAATTAAAATAATAGAATTATATTAATAGAAAATTTCCAATAATAGCCAAAAAAAAATAGAAGAATTCATGAGAGAATGACACTTGGCAAACTAGCTAAAAAAAACTCATTCTAATTGTATATATTAAATAGATATAAAAAAAATTAAATATGTATAAAAATGTTTGATGTGTTTAATAATATATTTCTATTTATAAAAATATATCCGCTTTATATCTTATTCTTCCGTCGTGAATTGATGGATCTAGGTTTGGATGGAGAAATAAATAGGCTTTGAAAAATGGAGAATAGACGAATCAGGAAATCGAGGTTGGAATGTGAAGCGGTAGAAGGAAGACATGATAATTGGTGAAAAGGAAAGGAAGTTAACGGTTGCATAGGGGTGTAAATTGAATGACTATCCATGTACAAAATGTTGTTTGGATGGAGAAATAAATAGGCTTTGAAAAATGGAGAATAGACGAATCAGGAAATCGAGGTTGGAATGTGAAGCGGTAGAAGGAAGACATGATAATTGGTGAAAAGGAAAGGAAGTTAACGGTTGCATAAGGGTGTAAATTGAATGACTATCCATGTACAAAATGTTGTATCTGTGTCTTGATATTAATGAGAGTCATAAGAAAATAAAATTAAAATAATAGAATTATATTAATGGAAAATTTCCATTAATAACCAAAATAAAAATAGAAGAATTCATGACAGAATGACACTTGGCAAACTCGCTACAAAAAAACTCATTCGAATTGTATATATTAAATAGATGTCAAAAAAAATTTAATCAAAAATCACGTTTCCAAAAATTCATTTTTAGTTGATTTATAATAAAAATTTATAAAAATGTTTGATGTGTTTAATAATATATTGGTGCGGTGAGCGTGGAGAAGATGCCTTCGACAAAGTATGAGATTGAAAAGTTCACCGGAGTGAACGATTTGTCTGCGCGCTGAAGATGAAAGCCCTACTGGTTCAGCAGGGTTGTTTGGAAGCGTTGAAGGGAGAGTCAGCCATGAACAAAGCGTTAACGACAGCTGAGAAGAAGGAAATGATATAGAAGGCCCACAACGCAATTTTGTTGAGCCTTGGTGATAAGGTTCTTCGACAGGTATCAAAGGAGATGACGGCGGTAGGGTTATGGGTGAAACTTGATAGTTTGTACATGACTAAATCATTGGTGAATCGACTTACCAAGCAAGCTTTGTATTCATTCAAGATGATCAAGACAAAGTGTTATCGAGCTGGATATGTTCAACAAGCTGATTCTTGATCTTGAAAATATTGATGTGAAGATCGATGATGAAGATCAAGCGCTGTTGTTGTTGTGCATGTTGCCCAGATCACATGCCCACTTCAAAGAAACTCTCTTGTATGGAAGGGAGGCCCTGACCATTGAAGAGGTTCAATCAGCTTTGTATTCGAAGGACTTGAATGAACGAAAGGAGCATAAACCTTCGACGGTTGGTGAAGGTTTGGCCGTTACAGGAAAATTCTTGCGAAAGGATAATAAGTTCGACAAGAAGAAAGGTAAATGTCAGCAGAAGTCTTACAGTGGTGAATCATCTAGTATTCGATGCTATCATTGTAAGAAGGAGGGTCACATAAGAAAAGTATGCCCTGAACGCTTGGAAAATCATGGAGGAAAGGATAATGGCAATGCAGCTATTGTTCAAGATGATTTCGACTCATCTGATGTTCTTGTGGTTTCGAAGCAACTCGTCGAAGGAATGGATTATGGATTCGGTGCACTTGGCACATGACTCCAAACAAAGACTTGTTCGAGGAATTATGTGATCAAGATGGTGGATCCAGATGAAGCAACAAAGCTTGCAAGATTGCGGTGTGGATCCGTGAGATTCCAACTCCATGATGAGTCAATAAGGTTATTGATCAAGTCGTATGTATTGATTTAAGAGAAATTTGATTCTCTTGGTGAATTCGACAAGAAAGGATATGTTTTTCAAGGAGAGAAAAGTATCCTAAGAGTCATGAAGGGTCAAGAAAGTCTTGAGAGGCGGAAGATGTAAATCTTTGTCGAAGATGTAACCGCACATGAGATTAGGCCATGTCAATGAAAGGGTTTGGTCGAATTGGGAAACAAAATTTCTTGGTGGAGACAAAGTCGAAAAGTCAAGTTTTGTGAACCCCGTACTGGAATATCTTGCAGAGTGAAGTTCAACAAAGGCAAACAAAGAACACATGGATCCCTTGATCACATCCATGCTGATCTTTGGAGGCCTGCAAGGTGTCCAACACATTCAGGAGCAAGGTATTTTCTATCCATAGTAGATGACTATTCTAGAAAGTTATGGGTATTCATTCAGAAGACTAAGGATGAAACTTTTGAGAATTTCAAAGGTTGGAAGACATTGGTCGAAAACCAAACTGGCAGAAAGGTCAAGAGGTTGAGAACAGACAACGGTCTTGAAATTTGCAATGAGGCATTCGACAACTTTGTGCTGCCTCTGGTATTGCAAGGCAAAACTACGCAGTACTCCACAACAAAATGGTTTGGCTGAAAGGTTTAATCGAACCATCTTGGAGAGAGTTAGATGCATATTGACTAGTGCTGGATTAAAGAATGTGTTTTGGGCTGAGGTTGTTTTGACAGCAACATATCTGATAAATAGATGTTCTTCGACTGCGTTAGATATGAAGACACATGAAGAAGTTTGGTCGGGACATCCACCAAATCTCGACAAACTGAGAGTATTTGGCTGTGTAGCCTATGCTCACATTAGGCAAGACAAGGTCGAACCTATATATCTTAAATGCATGTTCATGGGATATCCTGAAGGAGTCAAAGCTTATAGGCTATGGTGCCTAGAGTCAGGTCACAGAAGAATTATGACCAGTCGAGATGTTGTTTTCAATGAAGCTGAAATGGCTTTCAAGAAAACGGATGATGTCGGTCGGGCGCGTAAGTATCCGACGAAGAGATGGAATGTAGAGATTCCGCTGAGGTGGAGCATGTTGATGCCGAATTGCATATCCCGTGATAAAGTCGAAGAAGATGATGCCGATGAAGTTGAGGAAACTGCTGATGACTATCTATTGGCAAGAGATAAGACACGAAGAGTCATCAAACCACCTCAAGGTTTGAGTATGCGATCTTATAGCTTATGCCTTAATCGCAAGTGAGGTTTTAGAAGAACCAAGAGACTATAAGGAAGATGAGGAGTCAAAATAAGACCGAATGGTCAAGGCCATGGATGATGAGATAAAGTCTCTTCATGATAACAACACTTAGAATTGATCAAGAAACCCGTTAGAGCCGTGTTAGTCACCGAAATGGATTTTCAAAGTTAAGGAAGGAATCAAGGAGTGGCGCCTAAAAGATACGCAAGGTTGGTTGCAAGGGTTTCACCAAAGAAGGTATAGATTTCAATGATGTGTTTTCTCCTGTTATGAAGCATAGGTCCATTCGAACATTGCTTGCCATGGTGGCACAGTTTGATCTTGAACTGGAACAGATGGATGTGAAGACTGCGTTCTTGTATGGTGATCTAGATGAAACAATCCTGATGAGGCAACTTGAAGGGTATGTCAAAAAGGGAAAGGAAGATTATGTGTGCAAGTTGAATAGATCTTTATATGGGCTGAAACAATCTCCTCGACAAAGGAATATGAGATTCGACAAATTCATGACACGCATAAGTTTCGCTAGAAGTCAGTTCGACCACTGTGTTTACTTCAGATTTCGTCCTGGTACTTCATTTGTTACTTTGTTGTTTTATGTTGATGATATTCTCATACCAAGTAACAATGTCGAAGAGGTATTGAGGGTGAAGTCTGAACTCAATAAGGAGTTCGAAATAAAGGATCTAGGAGCAGCTTCCAGGATTCTTGGAATTGACATTCGAAGAGATAGAAAGTAGTCAAAGTTATGCTTATCTCAAGAGGCATATTTACGAAAGATTCTCGAAAAGTTTGGTATGTCAAATTCGAAGCCTGTGGTGACTCCAACAAACCCTCAATTCAAGTTAAGTATTGATCAATGTCCCAGTACTGAGGTTGAAAGAACTTATATGAATAGCATCCCATATGCTAATGTAGTAGGTTCTTTGATGTATGCTATGGTTTGTACTAGACCTGACATAGCATATGCGAAGTCTTGTGGCGGTACATGGCGAATCCTGGAAAGGCACACTGGCAAGCATTGTAGTGGATTCTAAGGTACATAAATGGGTCTCTGAATAGACTCTTAATTTATGGTGGAGCCTTTGGTGAAGATAGTAAAGCAGTAATCGAAGGATATGTCGACTCTAATTATGCAGGTTGTATGGATTCTAGAAAATCTATTTCTGGATATGTTTTCACTATGTTTGGTACAGCTATTAGTTGGAAAGCAACACTTAAGGTTGTTGCATTATCAACCACGGCGGAATATATTGCTTTAACCGTTGTGAAAGAAGCATTGTGGCTTGAAGGTTTTGCTAAGGAGCTGAAAATTCAAGGGAAGTTATCACCGTAAATGTGATAGTCAAAGCAATACACCGCCAAGAATTCAGCCTATCATGAGCGAACGGCACATTGATGTGAGGTTGCATTTCGCGTAGGGTAATCGAGCGGAGAAGTCCAAGTGTCAAGGTTTCGACAGATCATAATGTCCGATATAATCACCATGACATTGCCTAGTTGCATGTTTTTCCACCGTATGCGCTTGATAAAGTGCATGAAGAAAACTAACTCAGTTGATAATAGATTTTATTCAAGGTGGAGATTTGTGAGATATTGGATCGAACTCTATTGTGTCAAGGATGCTAGGATTGTTAGCATCGAATCGGGTCCGCTTTGTTATGTCCAATTGGTTAAGTTAGCTTGTACCCATAGTTAGCTTGTAATGGGTATTTGTGATAAAAGCCCATTAGTTTAGTATGTTATGTTTATTATAAATAGCATACTAATATCTCATCATTGCATACTGCAAATCCTAATTTAGGGTGAGAGGCTTATTTGTTATTCTTGTATACTTGTAATCTTGTTTTGAAGATAAATGAAAGAATAGCAGTTAATAACCAATCCTTGTGTTCATCGTGCTCTTCATTCTTTTTCCCTACCTTGAGCAACAAATTTATATTTTGTTTCCAAGGCATCCGATTCACAACACGCTTTATATCTTAATCTTCCTCCATGAATTTCTAGATCTAAGTTTGGATGGAGAAATAAATAGGCTTTGAAAAATTAAGAATAGAAGAATCAGGTTTTGGAAAATAGAAAAAATTAATTGCTTGAAAATCGAGGTTAGAATGTGAAGCGGTAGAAGGAAGACATGATAATTCGTGAAAAGGAAACGAAGTTAACAGTTGCATAGGGGTGTAAATTGAATGACTATCCATGTACAAAATGTTGTATATGTGTCTTGATATAATGAGAGACATAAGAAAATAAAATTAAAATAATGGAATTATATTAAAAGGAAATTTCCATTAATAGCCAAAATAAAAATAGAAGAATTCATGAGAGAATGACACTTAGCAAACTTGCCAAATAAAACTCATTCTAATTGTCTATATTAAATAGATGTAAAAAAAATTAATCAAAATCACGTTTCCTAAATTTCATTTTAGTTGATTTATAATAAATATTTATAAAATGTTTGATGATTAATAATATATTTCTATTTATAAATATATATATCTGTTTTATATCTTATTCTTCCTCCATGAATTTATGGATCTAGGTTTGGATGGAGAAATAAAATAGGCTTTGAAAAGAAATCGAGGTTGCTGGGAAATCGAGGTTGGAATGTGAAGCGATAGAAGGAAGACATGATAATTGGAAGACATGATAATTGGTAAAAAAGGAAAGGAAGTTAACGGTTGCATAGGGGTGTAAATTGAATGACTATCCATGTACAAAATGTTGTATCTGTGTCTTGATATAATGAGAGACATAAGAAAATAAAATTAAAATAATGGAATTATATTAAAAGAAAATTTCCATTAATAGCCCAAATAAAAATAGAAGAATTCATGAGAGAATGACACTTAGCAAACTTGCCAAATAAAACTCATTCTAATTGTCTATATTAAATAGATGTAAAAAAAATTAATCAAAAATCACGTTTCCTAAATTTCATTTTTAGTTGATTTATAATAAATATTTATAAAAATGTTTGATGTGATTAATAATATATTTCTATTTATAAATATATATATCTGTTTTATATCTTATTCTTCCTCCATGAATTTATGGATCTAGGTTTGGATGGAGAAATAAAATAGGCTTTGAAAAGAAATCGAGGTTGCTGGGAAATCGAGGTTGGAATGTGAAGCGATAGAAGGAAGACATGATAATTGGTAAAAAAGGAAAGGAAGTTAACGGTTGCATAGGGGTGTAAATTGAATGACTATCCATGTACAAAATGTTGTATCTGTGTCTTGATATTAATGAGAGACATAAGAAAATAAAATTAAAAAAATAGAATTATATTAATAGAAAATTTCCATTAATAGCCAAAATAAAAATAGAAGAATTCATGAGAGAATGACACTTGGCAAACTTGCTAAAAAAACTCATTCTAATTGTATATATAAAATAGATATCAAAAAAAAATTTAATCAAAAATCACGTTTCCAAAAATTCATTTTTAGTTGATTTATAATAAATATGTATAAAAATATTTGATGTGTTTAATAATATATTTCTCTTTATAAAAATGTATCCGCTTTATATCTTATCTTCCTCCGTGAATTGATGGATCTAGGTTTGGATGGAGAAATAAATAGGCTTTGAAAAATGGAGAATAGACGAATCAGGAAATCGAGGTTGGAATGTGAAGCGGTAGAAGGAAGACATGATAATTGGTGAAAAGGATAGGAAGTTAAAGGTTGCATAGGGGTGTAAATTGAATGACTATCCATGTACAAAATGTTGTATCTGTGTTTTGATATTAATGAGAGACATAAGAAAATAAAATTAAAATAATGGAATTATATTAAAAGAAAATTTCAATTAATAGCGAAAATTAAAATAGAAGAATTCATGAGAGAATAACACTTAGCAAACTTGCTAAATAAAACTCATTCTAATTGTGTATATTAAATAGATGTAAAAAAAAAATTAATCAAAAATCACGTTTCCTAAAATTCATTTTTAGTTGATTTATAATAAATATTTGACATTTTTTGATGTGGTTAATAATATATTTCTATTTATAATAATATATCCGCTTATTCTTCCTCCGTGAACTTATGGATCTAGGTTTGGATGGAGAAATAAATAGGCTTTGAAAAATGGAGAATAGACGAATAATCGAGGTTGGAATGTGAAGCGGTAGAAGGAAGACGTGATCATTGGTGAAAAGGAAAGGAAGTTAACGGTTGCATAGGGGTGTAAATTGAATGACTATCCATGTACAAAATGTTGTATCTGTGTCTTGATATTAATGAGAGACATAAGAAAATAAAATTTCCATTAATAGCCAAAATAAAAATAGAAGAATTCATGAGAGAATGACACTTGGCAAACTTGCTAAAAAAAATCATTCCAATTTTATATATTAAATAGATATAAAAAAAATTTAATCAAAAATCACGCTTCAAAAAATTCATTTTTAATTTATTTACAATAAATATGTATAAAAATATTTGATGTGTTTAATAGTATATTTCCATTTATAAAAATATATCCGCTGTATATCTTATTCTTCCTCCGTGAACTTATGGATCTAGGTTTGGATGTTGGAATGTGATGTGGTAGAAGGAAGACATGATAATTGGTGAAAAGGAAAGGAAGTTAACGGTTGCATAGGGGTTTAAATTGAATGACTATCCATGTACAAAATGATGTCTTGCTATTAATGAGAGACATAAGAAAATAAAATTAAAATAATGGAATTCATGAGAGAATGACACTTGGCAAACTTGCTAAAAAAATCTCATTCTAATTGTATATACTAAACACATGTCAAATTTTTTTTTTATCAAAAATCAGGTTTCCAAAAATTCATTTTTAGTTGATTTATAATAAATATTTATAAAATTTTTTGATGTGTTTAATAATATTCTTCTATTTATAAAAATATATCCGCTTTATATCTTATTCTTCCTCCGTGAATTGATGGATCTAGGTTTGGATGGAGAAATAAATAGGCTTTAAAAATAAAATTAAACTAATAGAATTATATTAATAGAAAATTTCAGTTAATAGCCAAAATAAAAATAGAATAATTCATGAGAGAATGACACTTTGCAAACTTGCTAAAAAAAACTCATTCTAATTGTATATACTAAACACATGTCAAATTTTTTTTTAATCAAAAATCAGGTTTCCAAAAATTCATTTTTAGTTGATTTATAATAAATATTTATAAAATTGTTTGATGTGTTTAATAATATATTTCTATTTATAAAAATATATCCGCTTTATATCTTATTCTTCCTTCGTGAATTGATGGATCTAGGTTTGGATGGAGAAATAAATAGGCTTTGAAAAATGGAGAATAGACGAATCAAAGGAGAGCAAGTTAACGGTTGCATAGGGGTGTAAATTGAATGACTATCCATGTACAAAATGTTGTTTGGATGGAGAAATAAATAGGCTTTGAAAATGGAGAATGATTTAATCAGAAATCGAGGTTGGAATGTGAAGCGGTAGAAGGAAGACATGATAATTGGTGAAAAGGAAAGGAAGTTAACGGTTGCATAGGGGTGTAAATTGAATGACTATCCATGTACAAAATGTTGTATCAATGTCTTGATATTAGTGAGAGACGTAAGAAAATAAAATTAAAATAATAAAATTAAAATAATAGAATTATATTAATAGAAAATTTCCATTAATAGCCAAAATAAAAATAGAAGAATTCATGAGAGAATGACACTTGGCAAACTTGCTAAAAAAACTCATTCTAATTGTATATATTAAATAGATATCAAAAAAAATTTAATCAAAAATCACGTTTCAAAAAATTCATTTTTAGTTGATTTATAATAAATATATATTAAAATATTTGATGTGTTTAACCATATATTTCTATTTATAAAAATATATCCGCTTTATATCTCATTCTTCCTCCGTGAACTTATGGATCTAGGTTTGGATGTTGGAATGTGAAGCGGTAGAAGGAAGAAGGAAAGGAAGTTAACGGTTGCATAGGGGTGTAAATTGAATGACTATCATGTACAAAATGTTGTATCTGTGTCTTGATATTAATGAGAGACATAAGAAAATAAAATTAAAATAATGGAATTATATTAATAGAAAATTTCCAATAATAGCCAAAATAAAAATAGAAGAATTCATGAGAGAATGACACTTGGCAAACTAGCTAAAAAAACTCATTCTAATTGTATATATTAAATAGATATAAAAAACTTAAATCAAAATTACGTTCCAAAATTAATTTTACTTGATTTATAATAAATATGTATAAAAATGTTTGATGTGTTTAATAATATATTTCTATTTATAAAATATATCCGCTTTATATCTTATTCTTATGAATTGATGGATCTAGGTTTGGATGGAGAAATAAATAGGATTTGAAAAATGGAGAATAGACGAATCAGGAAATCGAGGTTGGAATGTGAAGCGGTAGAAGGAAGACATGATAATTGGTGAAAAGGAGAGCAAGTTAACGGTTGCATAGGGGTGTAAATTGAATGACTATCCATGTACAAAATGTTGTTTGGATGGAGAAATAAATAGGCTTTGAAAAATGGAGAATAGACGAATCAGGAAATCGCGGTTGGAATGTGAAGCGGTGGAAGGAAGACATGATAATTTGTGAAAAGGAATAACGGTTGCATAGGGGTGTAAATTAATGACTATCCATGTACAAAATGTTGTATCTGTGTCTTGATATTAATGAGAGACATAAGAAAATAAAATTAAAATAATAGAATTATATTAATTGAAAATTTCCATTAATAGCCAAAATAAAAATAGAAGAATTCATGAGAGAATGACACTTGGCAAACTAGCTAAAAAAACTCATTATAATTGTATATATTAAATAGATATAAAAAAAATTAAATCAAAAATCACGTTTCAAAAAATTAATTTTAACTTGATTTATTATAAATATGTATAAAAATGTTTGATGTGTTTAATAATATATTTTTATTTATAAAAATATATTCGCTTTATATCTTATTCTTCCGCCGTGAATTGATGGATCTAGGTTTGGATGGAGAAATAAATAGGCTTTGAAAAATGGAGAATAGACGAATCAAAGGAGAGCAAGTTAACGGTTGCATAGGGGTGTAAATTGAATGACTATCCATGTACAAAATGTTGTTTGGATGGAGAAATAAATAGGCTTTGAAAAATGGAGAATAGACGAATCAGGAAATCGAGGTTGGAATGTGAAGCGGTAGAAGGAAGACATGATAATTGGTGAAAAGGAAAGGAACTTAACGGTTGCATAAGGGTGTAAATTGAATGATTATCCATGTACAAAATGTTGTATCTGTGTCTTGATATTAATGAGAGACATAAGAAAATAAAATTAAAATAATAGAATTATATTAATAGAAAATTTCCATTAATAGCCAAAATAAAAATAGAAGAATTCATGAGAGAATGACACTTGGCAAACTTGCTAAAAAAACTCATTCTAATTGTATATATTAAATAGATATCAAAAAAAATTTAATCAAAAATCACGTTTCAAAAAATTCATTTTTAGTTTATTTATAATAAATATGTATTAAAATATTTGATGTGTTTAATAATATATTTCTATTTATAAAAATATATCCGCTTTATATCTCATTCTTCCTCCGGGAACTTATGGATCTAGGTTTGGATGTTGGAATGTGAAGCGGTAGAAGGAAGAAGGAAAGGAAGTTAACGGTTGCATAGGGTGTAAATTGAATGACTATCATGTACAAAATGTTGTATCTGTGTCTTGATATTAATGAGAGACATAAGAAAATAAAATTAAAATAATGGAATTATATTAATAGAAAATTTCCAATAATAGCCAAAATAAAAATAGAAGAATTCATGAGAGAATGACACTTGGCAAACTAGCTAAAAAAACTCATTCTAATTATATATATTAAATAGATATAAAAAAAACTTAAATCAAAAATTACGTTTCCAAAAATTAATTTTTACTTGATTTATAATAAATATGTATAAAAATGTTTGATGTGTTTAATAATATATTTCTATTTATAAAAATATATCCGCTTTATATCTTATTCTTCCTTCGTGAATTGATGGATCTAGGTTTGGATGGAGAAATAAATAGGCTTTGAAAAATGGAGAATAGACGAATCAGGAAATCGAGGTTGGAATGTGAAGCGGTAGAAGGAAGACATGATAATTGGTGAAAAGGAGAGCAAGTTAACGGTTGCATAGGGGTGTAAATTGAATGACTATCCATGTACAAAATGTTGTTTGGATGGAGAAATAAATAGGCTTTGAAAAATGGAGAATAGACGAATCAGAAATCGGTTGGAATGTGAAGGTGAGAAGGAAGACATGATAATTGGTGAAAAGGAAAGAAAGTTAACGGTTGCATAAGGGTGTAAATTGAATGACTATCCATGTACAAAATGTTGTATCTGTGTCTTGATATTAATGAGAGACATAAGAAAATAAAATTAAAATAATAGAATTATATTAATAGAAAATTTCCATTAATAGCCAAAATAAAAATAGAAGAATTCATGAGAGAATGACACTTGGCAAACTTGCTAAAAAAAACTCATTCTAATTGTATATATTAAATAGATATCAAAAAAAATTTAATCAAAAATCACGTTTCAAAAAATTCATTTTTAGTTTATTTATAATAAATATGTATTAAAATATTTGATGTGTTTAATAATATATTTCTATTTATAAAAATATATCCGCTTTATATCTCATTCTTCCTCCGTAAACTTATGGATCTAGGTTTGGATGTTGGAATGTGAAGCGGTAGAAGGAAGAAGGAAAGGAAGTTAACGGTTGCATAGGGGTGTAAATTGAATGACTATCATGTACAAAATGTTGTATCTGTGTCTTGATATTAATGAGAGACATAAGAAAATAAAATTAAAATAATGGAATTATATTAATAGAAAATTTCCATTAATAGTCAAAATAAAAATAGAAGAATTCATGAGAGAATAACACTTGGCAAACTTGCTAAAAAAAACTCATTCTAATTGTATATACTAAAGAGATGTCAAAAAAATTTTAATCAAAAATCGGGTTTTCAAAAATTCATTTTTAGTTGATTTATAATAAATATTTATAAAAATGTTTGATGTGTTTAATAATATATTTCTATTTATAAAAGTATATCCGCTTTATATCTTATTCTTCCTCCGTGAATTGATGGATCTAGGTTTGGATGGAGAAATAAATAGGCTTTGAAAAATGGAGATTAGACGAATCAGGAGGAAAGGAAGTTAACGGTTGCATAGGGGTGTAAATTGAATGACTATCCATGTACAAAATGTTGTATCTGTGTCTGATATTAATGAGAGACATAAGAAAATAAAATTAAAAAAAAAGAATTATATTAATAGAAAATTTCCATTAACAGCCAAAATAAAAAGAATTCATGAGAGAATGACACTTGGCAAACTAGCTAAAAAAACTCATTCTAATTGTATATATTAAATAGATATAAAAAAAATTAAATCAAAAATCACGTTTCCAAAAATTAATTTTTACTTGATTTATAATAAATATGTATAAAAATGTTTGATGTGTTTAATAATATATTTCTATTTATAAAAATATATCCGCTTTATATCTTATTCTTCCTCCGTGAACTTATGGATCTAGGTTTGGATGTTGGAATGTGAAGCGTTAGAAGGAAGACATGATAATTGGTGAAAAGGAAATTAAAGGTTGCATAGGGGTGTAAATTGAATGACTATCCATGTACAAAATGTTGTATTTGTTCGCGTTAAAAAGTGACGCGCTAGGGAATCGAATATGAATTCGAATCCTCTGGCTCGAAACGATTTACTCTTTTGATTTGTTTATAAAGATGTCGCGAGCATCAACCTTTATTATTTTCAACACAAGAAAAGATGATTTAATGATTATGAAAAAGGGGAAAGTCGCTAATACCTCAATTGATTTTGATATGCGTGAACGACTAGCGCAAACTATACTAACACATGGGGAGTATTCGTAAGGGGTTTGTTATATAAAGGAATAGATGGAGCACCCTAAATATATATAGTTATCTATAGCTATATATATGAATATGTTTGATATGTTTGTGTGTTTTAATTGTTATTTCTATGATGAGAAAGTTTCTCCTTTGGGATTTAAGAAGGATAGATGTGGGATCCTAGTGTTTGTTATTATTGTGCTCGCAAAGATCCGTGATCTTCTCATACATATCCCTTAGTGGGAATCGAGCATTTGTAGCTCGGATCTAAAGGGATCTATGGTTTATTTGGTCCGAGGGAGAAAGAAATTTGTTCAAGGATGAGACCTTGGCTCACGATTCTCAAAAGGATGTTGAGAAAGTCAAAGCAATCGTAGTTCCCACTTATGCTAGTGGAAAGCAACGGGAAGTTAATAAGTGACAAAGACAAATGTCATCTTAATGAAAAATGTATCTAATCTATTTCATCACATACATTTTGAAAAGTTTGATTTAAAATCTTTCATCGTAAGTTATAGGTGTTTTGCTTGAGTGTACAAGCGTTACCACTTACATGTTTAAGAAAGATGTTTTGAAAAAGATGATTGAATCTTTTAACTGTAAGCATTGGGTGTTTTGCTTGAGTGTACAAGCGTTATCACTTACGATTAAGAGATGTTTGAAAAGAGTTTGAAAAGTTTTGATTGTACGTGATAGGATAGATGAGATACTTCTTCCATAGAGATGATAAACGTCTAAATCTTGAGGAGAAATTGATTGGATTAGGGGATGCTTTTAAGAAGCCCATGGGTCCTTGTATTGTAAGCCCAAGAGGAGGCATTCCGAGGGTCATCGAGGGTCATCGAGGGTCCTTGTATGAAGCTCAAGAGGAAGCTATGGGTATGGTCGGCTTTGGCTTTAAAAGGATTTCACCGGAAACCATCCTTTGGAATTAAGAGCAATTTCACCGGAAATTATACTCGGGTTCTATCCTAACGCTGGTGATTCTTTGTATTGGAAGCCCAATATGAGGTTGTTAAGAGATTTTATAGTCTTTTCATTGTATGATGCCCAAGAGAAGGCTAAACTCAACGAGGAGTTCTTTTGAACGAAGCCCAAGAGGAGGTCGACTCAACAGGAGTGTTGTCTTATATGAAGCCTAAGCGGAGGCTAAACTCGATGAATGAGTTTTTTATATGAAGCCTAAGAGGAGGCTAAACTCGTGGGAGAGTTATCTGCATAAAGCCCAAGAGGAGGCTATAACTGGGGGGAACCTATTGGTTAGACTAGTTGTTATGTTATAACTAGACAGTTATATAAACAAGTGTGTGTGTGTGATATGTATTCACAGGAGTTTATGAAGGAAATATAAACAATGCATGATGTTTATTTACAAGAGTTTATGAAGGAAATATAAACAAGTGTTTGTGAAACGAACGTTTGAAACGAGCGTAACTTGATTATTTACAAGTTTGAATGTGTACAAGGAAGTAAGTATGTCCACGAACGTGTATTTATGTACGAGAAGTTATGGATGTACATAGGAGGGTTGGGACTTACACCATAAGGGTGGCCCATTGGTTTAAAATCAGTTTCACCGGGAATAATGCTCCTTTCAATACCAATGGTATTTAGTGTATATACAAGTGAAATGAAAACAAACGGACGAAGTTTGTCTGTACTTGAATATTTACAGAGGTATCTGTATTATGTACAAATAAAATAGATGTGTACATAAAAGAATTGGTTATGTACTAGGAAATAATTATGCACATAAAAGAATGTTGGGACTTACACCGTAAGGGAGGCCCATGATCGGTTAAGAAAAACGAGAGAAAACGAATTCAGTTTTATCGTTTAATCGGATCGATCATGGAAAAAGATGCAAGTTTGATGAAAAGTTTTGAAGAATGATTTTGAAAGTGTTTTTGAAAAGTGAAATTTTACTTGTGAAAAGTTTTGAAAAGAATCGGGCTTCGAAAGTTTGAAAAATTCACCTTTTAAAGTGGTTTTGAAAAGTGCTCAAAGTGTCATTTTCGGCTCGATCAAAATATAATCGGATGAAAGTTTTTTCTGAAAATTTTTGCACTATCATAAAATAGATACATTAATTGACAAGGTACAAAAATCACTCAAAATGAGGAGTTTTGATTGGGTTTTGAAAATGTCAAAGTTTGTAAAAATACAAAAGTTTAGTAAAAAATGGTCCCAAGGAGGCTGAACCCGGACCATTAGGCAAGGCGTGGCAAGAGAGTTTTAAGAGTGAGTGGCAATCACGGGGCGGCAATACATCTGTATTGTGTTTAAACAAATCAATATATTTTAAACCGAATTTTGAATTCAAAAGCGCAAGCTTCATCATCTTCTCCAATCCTTCAATCGCTTCTAAAATCTTCGCTTTGATGAAATCCAAAGATGTAAACATCAATCTTGCTCGCTTCAAACCCAGGAATATGATGGTGTTCATTAATTTCATTTATTTTAAGCCCAATGATTAAATCGAAGAACACGAAGAACCCTAAAACCGAAAAATCTAATTGAAATCGTATGATTGATGAATTGTTCAATTGATTTAGGGTTAATGATCGTGAATGGTGCGTAAACAAAACGCCAAGAGTTTTTTCCAATTGAATCAAAGAATCATAGAGTTCGAGTTTGAGTTTCGACCGCTGAAGCCGGAATCGAATCGATGAAGGAGTGTTTCAATTGAGTTTTTATGATTGCTTGAGCACCAACGCCCTATGGAAGGTGTGGGAAGGTCCGCACATCATGAGTTTGCTTGATTGCTCCGACCAAGTCGACCCGCACAAGCCAAAAGGAAAACTGGAAATCGATGTTAAAGTCATTACTTTGTTGTTAATGATCCGCATCATGTCTATGATGTATGTTGATGATGTTTGGATGGTTAAACTCGTTGCTCGAGCCAAGCTTGAATTCAATCCTAAGGCGTTTTGGCAAGCTTAAAAATTGGAAATGCAATTCTGATTTTCAGTTGTTTTTAGGTTGATTTTAAACTTCAAATCAATTACATGTGATACTTATAACATGTTAGACACCAAATACTTCATGTTTCTTCATAAATTTTCAAAAATGCAAGATTTCACAAATTGACATAAGTTTCTTGAATTTCAAGGATGAAGAGTGAAAGCATGTACTTGCATGGCTTTGGTGTGGTTTGAATGGCAAACAATACCTCTATTTATAGGCCATGAATTCTGAACGATAATTGAGAAAGTTTGGCCTTGGTAATTCTAACTTGCCTTAGAGGGCAAGGAAGTCATTTTTGCATTAAATGCAAAAGGAAACTTCCTTTTAACCATGGTTAATTTTTCCAACTTGATCTTATCTCTTTACAATTACTCTCTCTGATATTTATCAGCTCTAATCCTCAATTGGCAAGGTGGCATGCTTCTAGAAAGAAAGAAACTCAAAATGACCTATAATTTCAAAGTTTGTACTTGAAAATTATGGATTTTGGAGCTCTAAGTTTCAAATTTCAAAGTATGGCTAGACTCCATGGATTTAAGAGTTCTTGGACATTTTGGAAAGCTTGTTTCAAGGGCTACAACTTTCATGTTTTGAGTTTTTTCCAATTCCAAGTGGAACTATGTGAAAAAATTGCCATGAAGTTTGGAAAAAGTACAAAATTTTAACACTTGAAAATTTTTCTAAGTGTTAGAAATTTTGACTTTTTGTTGACTTTTCCAAATTTCTTGATTTTTTATGATCATGATGGATCATTTGAAGTATTTTGATGATTGAAAAAGTTTTGTTTTGAAAAAGTTGACCAAAAGTCAAAGTTTGACTTTTCTGTGCAGATGAAATTTCATCAGATGTTTCAGAAATTGACTGATGAATCCTGTGAACTTCTGTGATGTTTTGAATCCAGAAATTAGGTCAACATGTTATATTTAGGATATAAAGATCAATATCTAATCAAAAAGTCATTCATTGATCAGAAAATCAGAGATTGCTCATCCTCGATGAAAACCCTAATTGGTCGATCCTTGATAGATCATGAGAAAAATTTTGATATCTGAAGATCAGAGGTTGATGATTTGATCAAGATAGATCAAATGAAGTGATTAAAACTCATACCCTAATTGCTTGCCTCTTGAATCAGATGAAAATTTGATGAAACCCTAATTTTGACTTGTGAAAGCTACACCCGATTAATTCTGTTCTGAACTGTTAATGGTGCAATGATGCAAATGTAAGGTGGTATATTAGGTCAAAAATTGGGGTATGACAGTATCTGTGTCTTGATATTAATGAGAGACATAAGAAAAAAAAATTAAAATAATGGAATTATATTAATAGAAAATTTCCATTAATAGCCAAAATAAAAATAGAAGAATTCATGAGAGAATGACACTTGGCAAACTTGCTAAAAAAAACTCATTCTAATTGTATATACTAAAGAGATGTCAAAAATTTTTTTATCAAAAATCACGTTTCCAAAAATTATTTTTACTTGATTTATAATAAATATTTATAAAATGTTTGATGTTTAATAATATATTTCTATTTATAAAAGTATATCCGCTTTATATCTTCTTCCTCCGTGAATTGATGGATCTAGGTTTGATGGAGAATAAATAGGCTTTGAAAATGGAGAATAGATTTAATCAGAAATCGAGGTTCGAATGTGAAGGAGAAGGAAGACATGATAATTGGTGAAAAGGAAAGGAAGTTAACGGTTGCATAGGGGTGTAAATTGAATGACTATCCATGTACAAAATGTTGTATCCTGTTTGATATTAATGAGAGACATAAGAAAATAAAATTAAAAAATAGAAGTATATTAGTAGAAAATTTCCATTAATAGCCAAAATAAAAATAGAAGAATTCATGAGAGAATGAGACTTGGCAAACTAGCTAAAAAAACTCATTCTAATTGTATATATTAGTTGATTTATAATAAATATGTACAAAAATGTTTGATGTGTTTAATAATATATTTCTATTTATAAAAATATATCTGCTTTATATCTTATTCTTCCTCCGTGAATTGATGGATCTAGGTTAGGATGGAGAAATAAATAGGCTTTGAAAAATGGAGAATAGACGAATCAGGTAATCGAGGTTGGAATGTGAAGCGGTAGAAGGAAGACATGATAATTGGTGAAAAGGAAAGGAAGTTAACGGTTGCATAGGGGTGTAAATTGAATGACTATCCATGTACAAAATGTTGTATCTGTGTCTTGATATTAATGAGAGACATAAGAAAATAAAATTAAAATAATAGAATTACATTAATAGAAAATTTCTATTAATAGCCAAAATAAAAATAGAAGAATTCATGAGAGAATGACACTTGGCAATCTTGCTAAAAAAACTCATTCTAATTGTATATACTAAAGAGATGTCAAATTTTTTTTTATCAAAAATCAGGTTTCCAAAAAATCATTTTTAGTTGATTTATAATAAATATTTTTAAAAATGTTTGATGTGTTTAATAATATATTTCTATTTATAAAAATATATCTCTTTATATCTTATTCCTCCTCCGTGAATTGATGGATCTAGGTTTGGATGGAGAAATAAATAGGCTTTGAAAAATGGGGAATACACGAATCAGGAAATCGAGGTTGGAATGTGAAGCGGTAGAAGGAAGACATGATAATTGGTGAAAAGGAAAGTAAGTTAACGGTTGCATAGGGGTGTAAATTGAATGACTATCCATGTACAAAATGTTGTATCTGTCTCTTGATATTAATAAGAGACATAAGAAAATAAAATTAAAATCATGGAATTATACTAATAGAAAATTTCCATTAATAGCGAAAATAAAAATAGAAGAATTCATGAGAGAATGACACTTGGCAAACTTGCTAAAAAAACTCATTCTAATTGTATATATTAAATAGATATAAAAAAAATTTAATCAAAATCACGCTTCAAGAAATTCATTTTAGTTGATTTATAATAAATATGTATAAAATATTTGATGTGTTTAATAATATATTTATTTTTAAAAATATATCCGCTTTATATCTTATTCTTCCACCGTGAACTTATGGATCTAGGTTTAGATGTTGGAATCTAGGTTTGGATGTTGGAATGTGAAGCTGTAGAAGGAAGACATGATAATTGGTGAAAAGGAAAGGAAGTTAACGGTTGCATAAGGGTGTAAATTGAATGACTATCCATGTACAAAATGTTGTATCTGTGTCTTGATCTTAATGAGAGACATAAGAAAATTAAATTAAAATAATGGAAATATATTAATAGAAAATTTCCATTAATAGCCAAAATAAAAATAGAAGAATTCATGAGAGAATGACACTTGGCAAACTTGCTAAAAAAAACTCATTCTAATATACTAAAGAGATGACAAAAAAATTTTTATCAAAAATCAGGTTTCCGAAAATTCATTTTTAGTTGATTTATAATAAATATTTATAAAAATGTTTGATGTGTTTAATAATATATTTCTATTTATAAAAATATATCCGCTTTATATCTTATTTTTCCTCCGTGAATTGATGGATCTAGGTTTGGATGGAATAAATAGGCTTTGAAAAATGGAGAATAGACGAATCAGGTTTTGGAAAATAGAAAAATTAATTGCTTGGAAATCGAGGTTGGAATGTGAAGTGGTAGAAGGAAGAAATGATAATTGGTGAAAAGGAAAGGAAGTTAACGGTTACATAGGGGTGTAAATTGAATGACTACCCATGTACAAAATGTTGTATCTGTGTCTTGATATTAATGAGAGACATAAGTTATATTAATATAAAATTTCCATTAATAGCCAAAATAAAAACAGAAGAATTCATGAGAGAATGACACTTGGCAAACTTGCTAAAAAAACTCATTCTAATTGAATATATTAAATAGATGTAAAAAAAAATTTATCAAAAATAACGTTTCCAAAAATTCATTATTAGTTGATTTATAATAAATATTTATAAAAATGTTTGATGTGTTCAATAATATATTTCCGCTTTATATCTTATTCTTCCTCCGTGAATTTATGGATCTGAGTCAGGTTTTGGTTAATGGCTGGGAAATCGAGGTTGGAATGTGAAGCGATAGAAGGAAGACATGATAATTGGTGAAAAGGAAAGGAAGTTAACGGTTGCATAGGGGTGTAAATTGAATGACTATCCATGTACAAAATGTTGTATCTGTGTCTTGATATTAATGAGAGGCATAAGACAAAAAAATCAAAATAATAGAATTATATTAATAAAAAAATTCCATTAATAGCCAAAATAAAAATAGAAGAATTCATGAGAGAATGACACTTGGCAAACTTGCTAAAAAAAACTCATTCTTATTGAATATATTAAATACATGTCAAAAAAAATTTAATCAAAAATCATGTTTCCAAAAATTCATTTTTAGTTGATTTATAATAAAAATTTATAAAAGTGTTTGATGTGTTTAATAATATATTGCTATTTATAAAAATATATCCACTTTGTGAGATATTGATCGAACTCTATTGGTCGGGAAGGATGCTAGAATTGTTAGCATCGAGTCGGTCTCGTTGTTATGTCCAATTGGTTAAGTAAGCTTGTAATTAAGGCTTGTAATGGGTATTTGTGATAAAAGCCCATTAGTTTAGTATGTTAGGTTTATTATAAATAGGATACTAGTCTCTCATCATTGCATACTGCAAATCCTTATTTAGGGTGAGAGGGTTATTTGTTATTCTTGTGTACTTGTAATCTTATTTTGAAGATAAATGAAAGAATAGCAATTAATAACTAATCCTTGTGTTCATCGTGGTTCTTCATTCTTTCCCTACCTGAGCAACACATTTATATTTTGTTTCCAAGGCATCCGATTCACAACAAATTGGTGCGGTGAGCGTGAGAAGATGCCTTCGACAAAGTATGAGATTGAAAAGATCAATGAGTGAACGATTTTGGTCAGGGCTTGAAGATGAAAGCCCCATCGGTTCAGCAGGTTTTGGAAGCGCATAGGGAGAGTCACCATGAACAAAGCGTTAACGATAAAATGAGAAGAAGGCAATGATAGAGAAGGCCCACAACAGCAATTTTGTTGAGCCTTGGTGATAAGGTTTCTTGTGTATCAAAGGAGACGACGTGGTAGTGTTATGGGTGAAACTTGAAAGTTTGTACATGACTAAATCGTTGGTGAATCGATTTACCAAGCAAGCTTGATTCATTCAAGATGATTGAAGACAAAGTGTTGGTCGAAAGCAAATGATATTGACAACAATCGATTTGATCTTGAAAATATTGATGTGAAGATCGATGTCAAGATCGTCGTTGTTAAGTTATGCCGCGTTCATCATGCCCACTAATCGGTGGTTTTACAATCGTTATTTAGCATTGAATTTCGTTATCGCTTTTATTTGTTCATCGATATATGTCATGTTATCACATTTTACGCTTTGGTTATGTGTTTGTGTTTTAGGTCATAAGAAAAAAGATAAACCGGCAAAAGAAGTGCAAAAATCGTAATATTGAGGCTACAGATGCATCAACATCGGGCCCTCGTGTGAATCAACACGTCCCGGTTGAAAAGCCACTAGAAAACAAAAACCAAAGTCAAGGAATCAACGCACCAGGTGTTGATTAACACCGCCCGTGTTGAAACACGGGCGTCATGCGGAATCAACACGCCTGTGTTGATTGGCCCGACAAAGAAATTTTTTATTCAATGATCAACACGGCACTGTGTTAATCAACACGCCCGTGTTGATGGACGCTGGAAACTTCATTTTTTGAGTTTTGGACCTTTTCTTTGTCATTATGGTACTTTGGACTTTGGCTAAGACTTGGATAGGTCAGACTATAAAAAGGAATTTTGAAAAGAGAAAGAGGACTTTTGCCAGAGAATTCAGGAGAGAAGATTGAGAAAACAAGGGTTTCGGCGGAAGGAGGTTTTCATGAATGTAGGATTGAAGATCAATTCTCCCTACTTGTAACATTTACATTTATCTTCTCGTTATCTTTGAATAGTATGAGTAGCTAAAACCCTAATGCTAGGTGTCCCCGATTTGACTCGTAACTATGTTGACGCCCGAGTGATCAATTTATGGTTTTATTATTTAATTTAATCGCAATATTTTTTATGCTTTCTTTGTCGGACCAACAAGAATTGATTTGCTAACAATCACTGGATCATGGGTTAAGGTTTTGTACGATTAGACTATAGTAGATATCACCTAGGACTAGGATACTTAAAGTTAACGGATCTAACCCTTGATAAAACAAAGGTTTGATTTCATCATAAATCTCTAAGGACTTAGGATTTAAGATTGAAGGTTCAAAGGTTTCCCACTAAGGACTTAGTGGAAAATAACCCAGCAATGGTAATTGAATGTTTATGAACTTGTTGAAAGATCGTGATCAAGGTTATTACAGGCAAATTATACATCTTCCATAAAGGTGTTACTCATATCCGCTTTAAATAGTCCTTAGCACTTATTTATTTATTTATTTTAGTTGCAATTATTCCATTCTAGAAAATCAAACCTAAACTCTAGAAGTTTTTGTTCAATTGAACTATAGATTGAATCGGATATCAATACGCATTCTTGAGATCATATCTGGGAATTTCCTATTATTACAAGAGGCGTAATAGTAACTTGCTATTTTTCCGATCAAGTTTTGGCCGCTGTCGGACCGAAGGTTATCGAGTGTAATTTGAGTTCAATTAAAATTTTGTTGCTCGTCAACTAAAATTTTGTTTCTATTTTTATTTTATTACATTTTATTGTATTTTAGTTTATTTATTATTTTTGAATTTTGAATTTTATTTTATTATAAAAAATTATTTAAAAAAAAAAGAGTCTGATTATTTTTGTTTCATGAATTCTTCTATACTTTGTTACTAATAAGTTGTTTGAGTTTTGTAGTCATGCATTATTTATATACATTGCCACACCAGATTCTCGTATGGACGCTCGATTCTGGATTCACTTTGGAAGAGGCGAACGAAAGTTTTTATAGCATATAGGAGGGAGGTAAGATTGTGGCGGTTACAGCTTGGAAAAGAAGATGTGAAACCGTAAGAAGATTGCATAACATCACATACAAAGATGTGGTAAGTATGAAGAACTGAGGTAAAAGGAATATGTGGAAGAAGAAATCGATAACTCAAGATGATCTAGTTTTGATGAAACTACAAATTTAACATTTTTGAAGATGTGGACATCCAACCCGAAAATCTTCAACAATGTAGTCTCCCCGAAATTATTTTCACAACAAGGAAATGACAAACAAGAAATTACGTAGTATTGATGACATTTACGCTTTGTTTAACATCATCGTTAAAATGATTTGAAGCAGTGATTATCACTACTGAAGTTCATGAGATTTCTACCAAACAAAAGAAAGGAAAGATGATGTGTTTTTCTATCATATAAGCCACCCTAACATGGTGATGAACCGTCGAGCCATGCGACGTTAATGAAGCGCTCAGGAGGCAACCCACGCTTTAATAACTTAGTTTTCTTTTTCTTTTGTTTTGTTTTGTTTGCAGGTGATAAAAAGGGATCCTATTCATGAAGTTAGATACAAATGTACCGGTGTTGCATTACCCTCAGGAGTCACTTTTCTCGAGCTTGTTCTAAACACAATGTTTAGTTCAAGTTCGGGGAGGTTTTATTGCTTTGTTTGTTTATTTTTACTTGTTAAGTTGATGTTAAATGTTGTTGCTTTGTTTGTTTATTTACTTGTTGTTGATGTTAAGTTGATGTTAAATGTCCGGTAATAACACTAGTAGAAACTCTCCCAAGATTTTCTAAATTTTGACCAAAATTTTGTTTTGTTTTACACAAGAGCTTGTATTTCCTAAGATCGGAATGATATTGTGTGAGATGCAGATGATTGTTGAAGGTAGGAAATTCTAATGTGACATTGATACGAGTCCAACGTAGATTACTAAAGTGCTTAAAGTTTAAGTACCCTGAATAGTTTATCTATACAACCGCATAATCGTTCACATGGTGTATGATTGGTCGAGAAGCAAATTAAATGGCATTAAATGATGAAAAGACGGTAAAAGGCAACCAACCGCTAAGTTGGGTAGCCCTCACCAAAGTTATTCAAACCCAAAGGGGTTGATCCCAAACGTCAGTCCGGATAAAGGACAATAAATAACCAAAAGGTTTGAAAATTTTACTCAGATAAAAGTGGCAATGCCGCTTGTTCGTGCCCAAATAAGTATTCTTGGCTAGTCATGTGCATGTGATGATTATCATAATTTCGCGGCCTTTTAACTGACAGCGAATGAAAGAGGAGGAAAAGCGTAAAGAGAACACTTTAGCAAGCATAGTGGAGAGGTATTGTGTCATGTGAATGCCGAGCGACTACCGAAAGCAATGAGAACCGAACTTCGCATATGAGTACCGATCCGCTGGTTTTCATATGTTTATAATCACGCTGAGGTCAAGCAATGCTTTAAGTTGGAATTTGATCGGTGGTTTTTACTACGCTTATTTAGCATTGAATTTCGCTATCGCTTTCTTTTATTTGTCTAGTGATATATGTCATTTTATCACATTTTACGCTTTGTTATGTGTTTGAGTGTTTTAGGGTCATAAGAATAAACAGATAAATCGGGCAAAAGAAGTGCAAAAATCAAATATTGAGGTTACAGATGCATCAACATCGGCCCTCGTGAATCAACACGCCTGCGGTTGAAAAGCCACTAGAAAACGCAAAAAACAAAGTCAGGAATCAACACGCACCAGTGATTAACACTCGTGTTGATTAACACGGGCGCAAGGTGAATCAACAACACCGCCTGCGGTTGATTGGCCCCGATGCAAATATTTTTATTCAACAGATCAACACGGGCACCAGAAGTTAATCAACACGCCGTGTTGATGGACGCGTGTGGAAACTTTTTTTTGATTTTTGACCTTTCTTTGTCATTATGTACTTTGGACTTTGGCTAAGACTTGGATGAGGTAGACTATAAAAAGGAATTTGAAAAGAGAAAGAGGACTTTTGCCAACAGAGAATTCCGAGAGAAGATTGGAGAAAACAAGGGTTTCAAGGAAGGAGGTTTTCAAATGTAGGATGAAGATCAAATTTCTCCTAATACTTGTAACATTTACAATTTATCTTCTCCGTTATCTTGAATAGTATGAGTAGCAAAACCCTAATGCTATGGGTGTCCCCGATTTGACCTCAGAACTGTTGACGCCCCGAGTGATCAATTTCATGGTTTTATTATTTAATTTAATCGTGCAATTTTTTTATGCTTTGTCGGACCAACAAGAATTGATTTACGGTTAACAATCACCGGACCGGGTTGTTAAGGTTTTTGTACGATTAGACTAGTAGATATCACCTAGACTAGGATACTCTAAAGTTACCTGATCTAACCTTGATAAAACAAAGGCTTGATTTCATCATAAACTTAAGGACTTAGGATTTAAGATGAAGGTTCAAAGTTTTCCACTAAGGACTTAGGGAAAATAACCTAAAGGGTGGTAATTGAATATGAACTTGTTGAGACTTGATCGGTTATTACAGGCAAATTATACATCTTCCATAGAAAGTTACTCATATCTATCGAATAGTCCTTAGCACTTATTTATTTATTTTAGTTGCAATTATTCCATTCTAGAAAATCAAACCTAAACTCTAGAAGGTTCAATTGAACTATAGATTGAACCGGATATCAATACAGCCTCGAGATCGATATTCGGGAATTTCCTATTATTACAAGAGGCGAATAAGTACACTGCTATTTTTCCGATCACCCACTTCAGAAAACTTCATGGAAGGGAGTCCCCACTTGAAGAGGTTCAATCACTTTGTATTCAAGGACTTGAATGAACGAAGGAGCATAAACCTCGACTCATTGATGAAGGTTGGCAGTTAGAAGGAAAATTCATGAAGGATAATAAGTTCGACAAGAAGAAAGGTAAGTGTCGTAAGTTTTAAAGTGGTGAATCATCTAGTATTCGATGCTACATTGTAAGAATGAGGGTCACACAAGAAAAGTGTGCCCCGAACGTCCAAAAATCATGGAGGAAAGGATAATGGCAATGCAGCTATTGTTCAAGATGATTTCGACTATCCGATGTTCTTGTGGTTTCGAGTAGCAACTCGTCAAGGAATGGATTATGGATTCTAGGTGCACTTGCACATGACCAAACAAAGACTTGTTCGAGGAATTATGTGATCAAGATGGTGGATCCAGACATTGGAAGCAACAAAGCTTGCAAGATTGGGTGTGTGGATCCGTGAGATTCAAATCCATGATGAGTCAATAAGGTTATTGATCAAGTCGGTATGTACTGATTCAAGAGAAATTTGATTTCTCTTGGTGAATTCCAAGAAAGGATATGTTTTTCAAGGAGAGAAAAGTATCCCAAGAGTCCGAAGGGTCAAGAAAGTCTTGAGTGAAGAAACAAGGCTCAGACATTGTGGCTGAAAGAAGTGGTTCGACAAATGTTGCATCCACGAAATTTGTCGAAGACGTAAACCGCACTGAGATTAGGCCATGTCATGAAAGGGTTTGGTCGAATTTAAACAAATTTGCTTGGTGGAGACAAAGTCGAAAAGCTAAAGTTTTGTGAACCCTATGTACTTGAAAATCTTCAGAGAAGTTCAAAAGGCAAACAAACACATGGATCCCTTGATTACATCCATGTTGATCTGGGGTTCGCAGGTGTCCATCACATTCGTGAGCAAGGTATTTTCTATCCATAGTAGATGACTATTCCAGAAGTTATGGTATTCATTCGTAAGACTAAGGATGAAACTTTGAGAATTTCAAAGGTTGGAAGACTTTGTCGAAAACCAAACCGCGTAAAGGTCAAGAGGTTGAGAAATGACAATGGTCTTGAATTTTGCAACAGGCATTCGGCTGATTTTGTGCCGCCTGGTATCAAGGCACAACCATCCGTGCACTCCACAACAAAATGGTTTGGCTGAAAGGTTTAATCGAACCATCTTGAGAGAGTTAGATGCATGTTGACTAGTGCCGATTAAAGAAGGTGTTTCAATGAGGTCAAGCTTGACAACATATCCGATAATAGATGTTCTTCGAACGCGCGATATGAAGACACCAAGAAGTTTGGTCGACATCCACCAAATCTTGACAAACCGAGTATTTGGCTACGAGCCTATGCTCACATTAGGCAAGACAAGGTCGAACCAGAGCTCTTATGTGCACATGGGATATCCTCGGCGAGTCAAAGCTTATAGGCTATGGTGCCTAGAGTCGTCACGAAGAATTATCACCAATGAGATGTTGTTTTCAATGAAGTTGAAATGGTTTTCAAGAAAACGGATGGTGTTGGGTCATGCGTAAGTATCCGACGGTTGGAACAGTAGAGACCCTGCTGAGAAGCATGTTGATGCCGAATCGCATATCCCGTATAAAGTCAAGAAGGTATGATGTCGATGAAGTTGAGGAAACCATGATGACTATCTATTGGCAAGAGTGACACGAAGAGTCATCAAACCACCAAGAAAGCCGTATGCAGATCTTATAGATGCCTTAATCTCGCAAGTGAGGTTTTAGACAAAGAACCAAGAGACTATAAGGAAGGCGAGAGTCAAAATAACCAATGGTCAAGGCCATGGATGATGAGATAGTCTTCATGATAACAACACTTGGGAATTGATCAAGAAACCGTTAGAGCCAGTTAGTCAATCAGAATGGATTTTCAAAGTTAAGGAAGGAATCGCGAGTGACGCCGAAAAGATACAAGGCAAGGTTGGTTGCAAGGGTTTCACCAAAGAAGGTATAGATTTCAATGATGTTTTCTCCCGTTGTGAAGCATAGGTCCATTCGAACATTGCCGGCATACCGATCTTGAACCGGAATGATGGATGGAAGACCGCGTTTTGTATGGTGATCTAGATGAAACAATCTTGATGAGGCAAACTCAAGGGTATGTCGGGGGAAAGGAAGATTATGTGCAAGTTGAATAGATCTTTATATGGGATGAAAATCTCTCGATGTGTGGAATAGAGATTCGACAAATTCATGACACGCATAAGTTTCGTAGAAGTCGGTCAACCACTATGTTTATCGATTGGCCTCGTAATTCATTTGTTATTTTGTTTTTATGTTGATGATATTCTCGCAAGTAACAATGTCGAAGAGGTATTGAGGGTGAAGTCCAACTCAATAAGGAGTTCGAAATGAAGGATCTAGGAGCGCTTCCAGATTCTGGAATTGACATTCAAGAGATAGAAAGTATTCAAAGTTATGCTTATCTCAAGAGGCATATTTACGAAAGATTCTCGAAAGTTTGGTATGTCGAATTCAAGCCTCGTGGTGACCCAACAAACCTCAATCTGTTAAGTATTGATCAATGTCCCAAGATCGAGGTTGAAAGAACTTATATGAATAGCATCCCATATGCTAATGTAGGTTCTTTGATGTATGCTATGGTTTGTACTAGACCCGGCATAGCATATGCAAGAAGTCTTGTAAGGTACATGGCGAATCCTCGAAAGGCACATCGCGCATTGTAGTGGATTCTAAGGTACATAAATGGTCCCAATAGAGTCTTAATTTATGGTGGAGCCTTTGGTGAAGATAGTAAGCGAATCGTGATATGTCAACTCTAATTATGCGGTGTATGGATTCCGAAAATCTATTTCGGATATGTTTTCACTATGTTTGGTACTATTAGTTGGAGCAAAACACTCGTAGGTTGTTGCATTATCAACCACCGGGCGTAATATATTTCTTTAACCGAGGTTGTGAGAAGCATTGTGGCTTGAAGGTTTTATAAGAAGAAAATCGAAGTTACCATCATAAATGTGATAGTCAGTGCAATACACCGTCAAGAATTCAGCCTATCATGAGCGAATGAAGCACATTGATGTGAGGTTGCATTTCATCATAGGGGTAATCGAGCGTGGAGAAGTCCAAGTGCTCAAGGTTTCGACAGATCATAATGTCGCTGATATGATCACCAAGATTGCCATAAAGTTTTTCCATCAGACGCTGATAAAGTTGCATGAAGAAAACTAATTATAGTTATATAGAGTTTGTTCCAAGGTGGAGATTTGTGAGATATTGGATCAAAACTCTATTGTGTCGAAGGATGCTAGGATTGTTAGCATCGAATTAGGCCTGTTTGTTATGTCCAATTAGTTAAGTTAGCTTATACCCTTAGTTAGCTTGTAATGGGTATTTGTGATAAAAGCCCATTAGTTTAGTATGTTAGGTTTATTATAAATAGCATACTAATATCTCATCATTGCATACTGCAAATCCTAATTTAGAGTGAGAGGGTTATTTGTTATTCTTGTATACTTGTAATCTTGTTTTGAAGATAAATGAAAGAATAGCAGTTAATAACCAATCCATGTTCATCGTGCTCTTCATTCTTTTTCCCTACCTTGAGTAACAAATTTATATTTTGTTTCCAGGCATCCGATTCACAACACGCTTTATATCTTATTCTTCCTCCGTGAATTTCTAGATCTAAGTTTGATGGAGAAATAAATAGGCTTTGAAAATGGAGAATAGACGAATCGTTTTGGAAAATAGAAAAATTAATTTTGAAATCGAGGTTAGAATGAAGCGGTAGAAGGAAGACATGATAATTGGTGAAAAGGAAAGGAAGTTAATATTGTATAGGGTGTAAATTGAATGACTATCCATGTACAAAATGTTGTATCGTGTTTTGATATTAATGAGAGACATAAGAAAATAAATTTAAATAGTGGAATTATATTAAAAGAAAATTTCAATTAATAGCGAAAATAAAAATAGAAGAATTCATGAGAGAATGACACTTAGCAAACTTGCAATAAAACTCATTCTAATTGTGTATATTAAATAGATGTAAAAAATTAATCAAAAATCACGTTTCCTAAAATTCATTTTAGTTGATTTATAATAAATATTTATGAAAATTTTTATGTGTTTAATAATATATTTCTATTTATAAAAATATCCGCTTTATATCTTATCCTTCCTCCGTGAACTTATGGATCTAGGTTTGATGGAGAAATAAAATAGGCTTTGAAAACGGAGAATAGACGAATCGTGTTTGGAAAATAGAAAAATTAATTGTTGGGAATCGAGGTTGAATGTATGGTAGAAGGAAGACATGATAATTGGTGAAAAGGAAAGGAATTATGAAGTGTAAATTGAATGATCCATGTACAAAATGTTGTATCCGTGGTTTGATATTAATGAGAGACATAAGAAAATAAAATTATAATGGAATTATATTAATAGAAAATTTCCATTAATAGCCATAATAAAATAGAAGAATTCATGAGAGAATGACACTTAGCAAACTTGCTAAATAAAACTCATTCTAATTGTATATTAAATAGATGTAAAAAATTAATCAAAAATTACATTTCCTAAAATTCATTTTAGTTGATTTATAATAAATATGTTTTAAAATGTTTGATGGGTTCAATAATATATTTCTATTTATAAAATATATCCGCTTTAAATCTTATTCCGTGAATTTATGTATCTAGGTTTAATCGTGTTTTGGAAATAGGAAGAACGTGCATAGGGGTGTAAATTGAATGACTATCCGGTACAAAATGTTGTATCCGTGTCTTGATATTAATGAGAGACATAAGAAAATAAAATTAATATAATGGAATTATATTAATAGAAAACAAATAGAATAAATGAGAGAATGACACTAAACCAAATAAAACTCATTCTAATTGTGTATATTAAATAGATGTAAAAAAATTTAATCAAAATTACATTTCCTAAAATTCATTTTAGTTGATTTATAATAAATATGTTTTAAAATGTTTGATGGGTTCAATAATATATTTCTATTTATAAAAATATATCCGCTTTTATATCTTATTCTTCCTCCGTGAATTTATGGATCTAGGTTTGGATGGAGAAATAAATAGGCTTTGAAAAATGGAGAATAGACAAATCAGTTTTGAAAATTGAAAAATTAATTGTGAAAAGAAAAAGAATAACATGGTTGTGGTATCCGTGTCTGATATTAATGAGACATAAAATTAAAATAATGGAATTAAGTAAAGAAAAATTCCATTAATAGCCAAAAAAAATAGAAGAATTCATGAGAGAATGACACGCAAACTTGCAAAAAAACTCATTTTAATTGTATATATTAAAGAGATGTCAAAAAAAATTTAATCAAAAATCAGATTTCCAAAAATTCATTTTTAGTTGATTTATAATAAATATTTATAAAAATGTTTGATGTGTTTAATTATATATTTCTTATAAACATATATCCGCTTTATATCTTATTCTTTCTCCCGAATTTATGGATCTAGGTTTGATGGACAAATAAAATAGGCTTTGAAAAATGCGAATAAACGAATCAGTTTTGGAAAATAGAAAACATTAATTGCTGGAAATCGAGAATCAATGTAGAAGGAAGACATGATATGTTGTGAAAAGGAAAGGAAGTTAATGTTGCATAGGGTGTAAATTGAATGACTATCCATGTACAAAATGTTGTATCCGGGTCTTGATATTATTGAGAGACCTAAGAAAATAAAATTAAAATAATGGAATTATATTAATAGAAAATTTCCATTAATAGCCAAAATAAAATAGAAGAATTCATGAGAGAGTGACACTTGCCTTGCTAAAAACTCATTCTAATTGTATATATTAAATAGATGTCAAAAAAATTTAATCAAAATCATGTTTCCAAAAATTCATTTTTAGTTGATTTATAATAAATATGTATAAAATGTTTGATGTGTTTAATAATATATTTCTATTTATAAAAATATATCCGCTTTATATCTTATTCTTCCTGTGAATTTATGGATCTAGGTTTGGAAGGAATAAATAGGATTTGAAAATGGAGAATAGACGAATCAGTTTTTAGAAAATAGGAAAATTAATTGCTTGGTGAAAAGGAAAGGAAGTTAACTGCTGTATAGGGTGTAAATTGAATGACTATCCATGTACAAAATATTGTATCTGTCTTGATATTAATGAGAAACACATAAGAAAATAAAATTAAAATAATGGAGTTATTAAAAGAAAATTTAATAGATGTAAAAAAAATTTAATCAAAAATCAGTTTCCAAAATTCATTTTAGTTGATTTATAATAAATATTTATAAAAATGTTTGATGTGTTTAATAATATATTTCTTTTTATAAAATATATATCGCTTTATATCTTATTCTCCTCCGTGAATCGATGGATCTAGGTTTGGATGGAGAAATAAATAGGCTTGAAAAATGGAGAATAGACGAATCAGAAATCGAGCTTGGAATGTGAAGCTAGAGAAGGAAGACATGATAATTGGTGAAAAGGAAAGGAAGACATGATAATTGGTGAAAAGGAAAGGAAGTTAATAACAGGTTGGGGTGTAAATTGAATGACTATCCATGTACAAAATGTTGTATCCGTGTCTTGGTATTAATGAGAGACATAAGAAAAAAAATTAAAATAATAGAATTATATTAATAGAAAATTTCCATTAATAGCCAAAATAAAATAGAAGAATTCACGAGAGAATGACACTTGACAAACTTGCTAAAAAACTCATTCTAATTGTATATATTAAATAGATATCAAAAAATTTACTCAAAAATCACGTTTCCGTAAATTCATTTTAGTTGTTTTATAATAAATATGTATAAAATATTTGATGTGTTTAATAATATATTTCTATTTATAAAAATATATCCTTTATATCTTATTCTTCTGGTGAACTTATGGATCTAGGTTTGATGGAATATGAAGCGGTAAAAGGAAGACAAAAGGAAACGGTTAACGTTGCATAGGGTGTAAATTGAATGACTATCCATGTACAAAAGGTTGTATCTGTGTCTTCATATTAATGAGAGACTTAAGAAAATAAAATTATATTAATAGCAAATTTCCATTAATATCCCAAATAAAAATAGAAGAATTCATGAGAATGACACTTGGCAAACTTGCAAAAAAACTCATTCTAATTGAATATATTAAATAGATGTCAAAAAAATTAATCAAAAATAACGTTTCAAAAATTCATTATTAGTTGATTTATAATAAATATTTATAAAATGTTTGATGTGTTTAATAATATATTTTTATTTATAAAATATATCCGCTTATATCTTATTCTTCCTCCTGAATTTATGGATCTAGGTTTCATGGAGAAATAAAATAGGCTTTGAAAATGGAGAATAGACTAATCAGGTTTGGAAAATAGAAAAATTAATTGCTTGGAAATCGAGGTTGAATAAAGCGTAGAAGGAAGACTAATTGGTGAAAAGGAAAGGAAGAATGTTGTTAGGGGTGTAAATTGAATGACTATCCATGTACAAAATGTTGTATCTATGTCTGATATTAATGAGAGACATTAGAAAAATAAAATAAAAATAATAGAATTATATTAATAGAAAATTTCCATTAATAGCCAAAATAAAAATAGAAGAATTCATGAGAGAATGACACTTGGTAAAGTTGCTAAAAAAAACTCATTCTAATTGTATATATTAAATAGATGTCAAAAAAAATTTAATCCAAAATCACATTTCCAAAAATTCATTTTTAGTTGATTTATAATAAATATTTATAAAAATGTTTGATGTGTTTAATAATATATTTCTATTTATAAAATATATCTTTATATCTCATTCTTCCTCCATGAATTTCTCGGTTGCATAGGGAAGTCGTGTAAATTAAATGACTATCCATGTACAAAATGTTGTATCTGTGTCTTGATATTAATGAGATAGTCAAAATAAAAATAGAAGAATTCATGAGAGAATGACACTTGGCTAACTTGCTAAAAAAACTCATTCTAATTGTATATATTAAATATATATCAAAAAAAATTTAATCAAAAATCATGTTTCCAAAAATTCATTTTTAGTTGATTTATATTAAAAATTTATAAAAATGTTTGATGTGTTTTATAATATATTTCTATTTATAAAAATATATCCGCTTTATATCTTATTCTTCCTCCGTGAATTTCTAGATCTAGGTTTGGATGGAGAAATAAAATTGGATTTGAAAAATGGAGTATAGACGAATCAGGTTTTGGAAAATAGAAAAAATTAATTGCTGGGTTTTGGAAAATAGAAAAAATTAATTGCTGGATTTTGGAAAATATAAACAATTAATTGCTGGGAAATCGAGGTTGGAATGTGAAGTGAGACATGATAATTGGTGAAAAGGAAAGGAAGTTAACGGTGGCGTAGGGGTGTAAATTGAATGACTATCCATGTACAAAATGTTGTATCTGTGTCTTGATATTAACGAGAGACATAAGAAAATAAAATTAAAATAATGGGATTATATTAATAGAAAATTTCCATTAATAGCCAAAATAAAAATAGAAGAATTCATGAGAGAGTGACACTTGGCAATGCTAAAAAACTCATTCTAATTGTATATATTAAATAGATGTCAAAAAAATTTAATGAAAAATCATGTTTCCAAAAATTCATTTTAGTTGATTTATAATAAATATTTATAAAAATGTTTGATGTATTTAATAATATATTTATAAAAATATATCCGCTTTATATCTTATTCTTCCTCCGTGAATTTATGGATCTAGGTTTGATGGAGAAATAAAATAGGCTTTGAAAAATGGAGAATAGACGAATCAGGTTTTGGAAAATAGAAAAATTAATTGCTCGAAAATCGAGGTTGGAATGTGAAGCGTAGATGGAAGAAATGATAATTGGTGAAAAGGAAAGGAAGTTAACGGTTGCATAAGGGTGTAAATTGAATGACTATGTATGTACAAAATGTTGTATCCGTGTCTGATATTAATGAGAGACCTAAATAATAAAACTAAAATTATGGAATTATATTAATAGAAAGTTTCCATTAATAGCAACAATAGAAATAGAAGAATTCATGAGAGAATGACACTTGGCAAACTTAAAAAACTCATTCTAATTGTATATATTAAATAGATGTCAAAAATTTAATGAAAAATCATGTTTCAAAAATTCATTTTAGTTGATTTATAATAAATATAAAAATGTTTGATGTGTTTAATAATATATTTCTATTTATATCCGCTTTATATCTTATTCTTCCTCCGTGAATTTATGGATCTAGGTTTGATGAGAAATAAAATAGGCTTTGAAAAATGGAGAATAGACGAATCAAGTTTTGGAAAATCAAAAATTAATGGTCGGAAAATCGAGGTTGGAATGTGAAGCGGTAGATGGAAGAAATGATAATTGGTGAAAAGGAAAAAGTTAACTGTTGTAATAATGTGTAAATTGAATGACTATCCATGTACAAAATGTTGTATCTATGTCTTGATAGTAATGAGAGACCTAACATAATAAAATTAAAATTATGGAATTATATTAATAGAAAGTTTCCATTAATAGCAAAAGTAAAAATAGAAGAATTTATGAGAGAATTACACTTGGCAAACTTGCTAAAAAAACTCTTTCTAATTGTATATATTAAATAGATGTCAAAAAAAATTTAATCAAAAATCACGTTTCCAAAAATTCATTTTTAGTTGATAATAAATATTTATAAAATGTTTGATGTGTTTAATAATATATTTCTATTTATAAAATATATCTTTATATCTTATTCTTCCATGAATTTTCGGATCTAGGTTTGATGGAGAAATAAAATAGTGTAAGTGTTTTTATGGTGGCTTTAATTTTGTAAAACCGCTTTATGTCATTGTCTTATTGATGACATTCGGTTGAAGATAAATTCGCGGTAGAAGTATTTTACGTATACAAATTTCAAGATGGTGGGATAGCATAATAATTATGTTATGATCCGTTATATCGGAAATCAAGCAGTGTAATGGATAATGTCATGACCAATGTTATGACATTCTGTGCAGAATATATTATTATGCAGATTTGCTTTTCCTGAGAGTTTTCAGGATTCTATTGAGTTGTTCTGAGCTGGATTATTATGATTAGATGATATGCTCATGTGGACATTAGGTTAACTTTGTTTAACCCTAATTTGTTATGTTGTAAAGACCAAGTCCTTAGGTTAACTTTGGTTAACCCTATCTATTTTTACAAGCCCAAGTGAAGACTTTAGTGCTTTATAATATGAAACAAACCTCGATGTTATGTCGCGCCTTTTCTCGTGAAGAAGTAGAAGTTGTAATTTGATCTTTAGTAATTTTGTGAGCCAAGCAATTATCCTTTGATAGGTGCCTTGAGTAGGATTTGATTGTAAGGGTAGTTTATCACCAAAGCTTTGAAGCACGAAAGTGTTGTGTCTCTTGATTAAAGCTAAGCAAAATCAAGCATGTTTATTAAAGAATGTCTTCACAATTATTAATCATTAGGTTAATATCACTGTGGATCGAGGGGAGTGAGGAACCGTGTCCAAGTAGGACTAGATTGAAGGCATTGGGTAGGTTTAAGGAAGGAGATAAACCGGTTGGTTTATTCCTAATTAATACTATATAGTGATTTCTCCTGCTAGCCCCCGAGATGGTGTAGTTAATCGAATCGAGTTAACAATTGATTGTTTCACTGCTTATAAATGCTTGATTGTTAACTATTTGTCGACACGGCAACATTCTCCTGACATTAAGTATCCGTTGCCATAATTTCAATTGGCATCAGCGGCACCTGCACTGCTTTTCCGGTGAGATCTAGGATATTATCGGCGCCATGGAGAAGGAAGGAGGATTTGGGAGCATACCACCCACTGATGGATCAAACATGACTATTGGAACCTCGTATGGTTGCTCTTGAAGTCAATGACAATAAAGCTGGAGAGCCGACAAAGGATGGAAACATCCCATCAAACTTGAGAAAGATGGGACTACTAGCCTAAACTTGAGGAAGAATGGAGCAAAGAAGAAGAAGAGCTAGCACCGACAACTCTAAAGCATTGAATGCCTTATTCAATGGAATTGATGTAAACATTTTCGCATCTAGTGCATCAAGGTGAACTTGCCAAGGATGTTTGGACACTCTCAAACCACTCACGAGGGTACATCCAAGGTAATGTCAAGACTGATGCTCACTACCAAATTTGAGAATCAAGATGAAGGAAGATGAGACCATTCATGAGTTTCATGAACATCTTGAGATCGCCAACACCTCGTAGAGCATTGGGAGAAAAGATGTCCGAAGAAAAGTCGGGAGAAAGATTCTCGATCTTTGCCTAAAAAGTTTGTAATGAAAGGATCCGCTATGAGGAAGCTCGTGGATATCCAACTTGAAGGTTGATGAACTCATTGGTTCACTCGCACATTTGAGATGGGGATCAATGACAATGTTGACAAGAAGAATAAGAGCATAGCCCTTTGTATCCAACATCAAGAGGAAACAGGAGAGTGATGAAGAGAATATATCAAGCTATAGCTATGCTTGAAGCGCTCAACAAACTCATCAAGAGAATGGACCAAGCTCAAATGTCAAGAACATTTCTCCGACATTAGCAGATCCTGACTCCAATGTAAGAACTAAGTCTCAAGAAAGGGAAATCACAGCAGAGGAATCCAATGCCATGGATGTGAAGACAAGCACATTAGAGCCGAATGTCCCACATTTCTAAAGAAACAAAAGAAAGGAATGTTCATATTGGTCCGATGGTGACTCGTAGTGACTCTCAAGAAGAATTGCAAACTTGTTATCACTATCCGGTGTCAGAACTCGACAATGATTCAATGACGAGGAAGACATTTGAAGAACTTCCGACTCCTACAAGAAGTTGTATCACGAGTAAGTCTGTCAACAAATGAGAAATGTAATAGTTTCAGTGAAGTTGCAAAGCCGAGAAGGTAGACACTGCAACTATAAGTTATCTCAAAGGTGAAGTTCTAGTGTTGAACTCAAACTTGATCGATGACAAAATCACGATGTTAACAATCGAACCGATGTTGGAAGAAATATCAGATTGGACAAAATGTAGAAACATGTCTAGTCTAGGATTTGTGGTCAGCAAAGAAACTGCTAAGGACAAGAAGAAGACCAGTTCGGAACAAATGTCAAAGCGTATGTCACAACATGGGCTCAACATCGAATGAGAAACTGAAGAAAAATATCAAAGATGAGATGTTACATCTGGGAAGGTTTGGTCACATAAATCCTTTTTGTTTGTGATTATATGAATATCCTAAATCGTAATTCCCCATATGTCGCTTCCAAAACAAGACATATATTCAACAATGGAAGAAAAGACTAAATGGAGGTCACACCTCCTTAGAGTTTTTGCCAAGGAAGACCGGTACTTTGACAAAGGTGCTCTAAACATATGACTGGAATCAAGAATCTGAATGATGTCAAACCTTATACTACTAGTTATGTCACTTTTGGAGATGGAGCTAGAGGAGAAATCAAAGGTGTTGGAAACTTGACCCGCTCTAGTTCCAAACCTAAATAAAGTGTTGTTGGTAAATGGTTTAACTGCTAACCTTATAAGTATCACCAACTATGTGATCTAGGATTCAAGGTCAACTTCACCAAACCGAATTTTGTTACAAATGAAAAATAAGAAGTTGTAATGAGAGGAGTCGATCAAAGACAATTGCTACTTATAAGAGTCCATAACATAACTACTTTGTGTGCTCTATAGCCAAAGAAGAAAAGGAAGTGAAACGTGGAACCAAAACTTGGTCATTTGCATCTTAGAGGATGAAAAGATCATCCATGGAGGTCACGTGAGGGATTCCAAAGCCGATGATGGAAGGAAGAACTGTGAATGTCGTTGGAAAGCAAACTAGAATGTCGCATCCAAAGACAAGACATCTAACCACCTATAAGGTGCTAGAACTTCTACATATGGATTCGATGGGTCCCATGCGTGTATAAAGTCGTGGAAAGAGATATGCCTATGTTGTTGTGGATGATTTTCCATTCACCGATAAACTTCATTAGGGAAAAATGGATGTATTGATGTCTATGGAGATTGGATAATTATAGTAAATTGATGATCTTTGTCTTAATATCTTCGAATTTCACCATTAAAAAATTGACCCACCACCAGAATCAAATCACAATTATGGATCTAAAATTTAGATGTAAAAGTTGACAAAATGTGGTGGTGTCCCTAACAAACTCGCATAATGTATTCTGGGTTCCAAGGAGGTATCCAATCAATAGCACTTAATATATCCTTCATGATATTTTGACTATAAAAGGTCATATCAAGACAAACCAAATATTTGTTATACCAAGTAGAATTAGTCCATGGTGTCTTGCAAACTCAATCGAGAAACAATCAAAATTCTCCTTATCTTCTTTGTTTGTTCACCGCTTGTCTTGTTATCAACAACTAAAGTTGTGAAATGAGAAGTTTCGACATCTTCATCCGCCAATAGTATGTCACTACATCCGGAGTACCATGTCATCAAGAGTCCTCCACATGTTGTCTACTACGGACCGCTGAACCAACTAAATCAACCGCGCGTATGATGGAGAATGATATTGGCCCTCAATATAGACGATTAATATGGTAAATAAACCACCTTCCAAAAATCTTACCATCGCATGACAGAGGCAGAATAACACTATGACTTTTAATAATAAGCGCTGGCATTATGAAAGTCAAGTCGTAGTCTCCACCCATACCAAACCAAAGTAGAAAAAGCACAGAGATGCTATGGCATGTTCTGCTCCAAAAAGAAAATCAACCAAAAAAGATGCTCATGGTCATGAGTGTGATGCCATAGACTCTTTCTTCCTCGTCATATCACCAATCCAAATGCAAAGAAAAACTCTAGAAAATGAGGTGGTATCCATAACAAACTCTCATAATGTGATTTTTTTATTTCTAAAGTAAAGAGAAATCTATAATCACTTGTTATGATCATTTATATTTTAAATAAAATTAAATGTTAAACGAAAATGCTCACATAAAGAGGAAAGATAAATAAAAATAGTTTTTCATTTTTATAAAGATTCCATTACACACATTATTTATAACTATTATGATTATAATCATAAAATTCAAATATTATCATACTTAAAATTCATAAAATTTGAATGATCGATATTCTCAATCGAGATGTAAGCTTGTGGAAGGTAACAGTCCGAGATGAAGTCAAGATTTATGGTGAATTTAGTATCCTTATCATTAGTAATTTGAATTTAAGCCCATTTGACTCTACTTTTACCATCGCGGTGGTAATAATATTTCCCTTTGGGAATAATTTTTTAATTATTTATATTTTCAATTCAAATTTAATAACCTTCGTGTTGAATAATTCTTTTAATATAATTGTTGATGAAGAGTGCTATCGAATGCAACCCATGGCGCTTCCTAGAAAGTCTTCACCATCAATAGATATGTTATGAATTTTTATGGCATGATGAAACAATTTTGGAGGACTATTTTCGCAAATGGTATGTTATCTTATGCCATGCCACTATAACGCTTCTTTGTCTTGGGCTAGGCTTCCTCACTGAATATTGAGTTCTAGGTCAACGTAGAACTCATTTGACTAAAACAAAATAACAATTTTGGAGATTGGACAATTATAATAAAATTGACGACCTTTGTCTTAATATCTTGAATTGCAAAATTAAAAAAATTGACCTATCACCATTAATGAAAAGGAAAAGAGAAAATGATGAATATTTGAATGTGCAAAGGCAGGTAAGTGTGTGTAAGTAAACTTAAACCTGGTTTTTTATAAGTTATACTTAAGATACAAAATTGTCTTCTAATTTTATGTATTTGTAAAGTTTTATAATTATATTTTGCACTAAACAATGTAAAAATTAATAGTTCTTTCTCATCCTTAATTTTTAGCAAATCATACACACTTTAAAATCGGGAAAAGAATATTGTAACTATTGTTGGATCCTTGACTAGCGATAAAATCCACTACAATTAAAAAGGTTAAAACCGAGATTTTTTTAAAACATTAGATTCTTGTTCATCCACGTTAACCTTATATACCTATGAAGTCAAACTTAAATTTTATAACAAAATATGAAAATAAGTGACTCAAAAATCATAATTTTAATGAAATGTTGGTGCAACACATTTTATTATTTGTTTATTAAAATATTATGCAAATAGAACACTATTGTAATAGAATACAATCGCAAATGGAAAATTCACAACAAAAAAAAACATTTACGTAATGTTATATACAATGTTAATGTTGATTAAATTGAAAATTATTTATTTAAAATAAATCTCTCAACACAATTTCGCAAAAATCGAATCACAACTATGGAGGTTGAAATTTAGATGCAAAAGTTGACAAATGTGGTGGTGTCCATAACAAACTCGTGATAATGTATTTATAGTTTCCAAGGAGGTATCCAATCAATAGCACTTAATATATCCTTCTCGCAATATATTTTGGTTATAGAAGTTCATATCAAGAGAGAACCAAATATTTTTTAATACCAAGTAGAATTAGTCCATGGTGTCTTGCAAACCCATCGAGAAACAACCAAATTTCTCCTTATCTTCTTTGTATGGTTCACCGCCAGGTTGTGTTCAACAACAAGTAAAGTTGTGAAATGAGAATTTCGACATCTTCATCCGCCAATAGTATGTCCATCAACGGAGTACCATGTCATCAAGAGTATCCTCCACATGTTTCCGCTTCATGGGACCGTTGAACCAACTAGATCAACCAGTATGATGAGAAATGATATTTGGCCCTTAATATAGATGCGACTAACATGGTAACTAAACCATCGCCAAAATCCTAACCACGCATGACGAGGCAAGAATACTATGACTTTAATCATGCGCTGACATTATGGAAGTCGGTCGTAGTCTCTACCCATACCAAACCTCGAGCCCAGCGTAAATAGCACAAAGATGCTATGGCATATTTGTAATGTGCCCAAAAGAAAATCCATAACCAATTGAAAAGATGCTCATGGTCATGAGTGTGATGCCATAGACTCTTTTCTTCCTCGTCATATCACCAATCCAGGCTAAAGAAAACCGCCCTAGAAAAATGAGGTGGTGTCCATAACAAACCTCATAATGTGATTTTTTTTTTTATTTCTAAAGAGAAAATCTATAATCACTTGTTACGACATTTATATTTTAAAAAAATTAAATGTTAAACGAAAATGCTCACATAAAGAGGAAAGATAAATAAAATAGTTTTTCATTTTTATAAAGATTCCATTAACACGCATTATTTATAACTATTATGATTATAATCATAAAATTCAAATATTATCATACTTAAAATTCATAAAATTTGAATGATCGATATTCGAACTGAGACAAGAAGTAGGTTGAAGGAAAACAAAGTCTCGAGATGAAGTCAAGATTTTGTGTGAATTTAGTATCCTTATCATTAGTAATTTGAATTTAAGCCCATTTGACTCTACTTTACCATCGCTGTGGTAATAATATTTCCTTTGAATAATTTTTTAATTATTCGTGATATTTTCAATTCAAATTTAATAACCTTCGTGTTGAATAATTCTTTAATATAATTGTTGATGAAGAGTGCTATCGAAAATGCACCCCATGATGCTTCAAAGTCTTCACCATCAATAGATATGTTATGAATTTTTTATGGCATGATGAAACAATTTTGGAGGACTATTTCTGCAAATGGTATGTTAATGCTATGCCACTTGCCACTATAACGTTCTTTGTCTTGGGCTAGGCTTCTCACCAATATCATTGAGTTCTAGGTCAACGAGAACTCATTTGACTAAAACAAAATAACAATTTTGGAGATTGGACAATTATAATAAAATTGACGACCTTTGTCTTAATATCTTCGAATTGCAAAATTAAAAAAAATTGACCTATCACCATTAATGAAAAGGAAAAGAGAAAATGATGAATATTTGTGTGCGTGTAAGCGTGTGTTGTAAGTAAACTTAAACCGGGTTTTTTATAAGTTATACTTAAGATACAAAATTGTCTTCTAATTTTATGTATTTGTAAAGTTTATAATTATATTTTGCACTAAACAATGTACAAAATTAATAGTTCTTTCTCATCCTTAATTTTTAGCAAATCATACACACTTTAAAAATCGTGGGAAAAAGAATATTGTAACTATTGTTGGATCCCTTGACTAGCGATAAAAACCAGCTACAATTAAAAAGGTTAAACCGAGATTTTTTAAAACATTAGATTCTTGTTCATCCACGTTAACCTTATATACCTATGAAGTCAAACTTAAATTTTATAACAAAATATGAAAATAAGTGACTCTAAAAATCGCTTAATTTTAATGAAATGTTGTGCAACACATTTTATTATTTGTTTATTAAAATATTATGCAAATAGAACACTATTGTAATAGAATACACCAAATGGAAAATTCACAACAAAAAAAAAAAACATTTAATGTTATATACAATGTTAATGTTGATTAAATTGAAAAATTATTTATTTAAAATAAATCCTCAACACACCAAAAATCGAATCACAACTATGGAGGTTGAAATTTAGATGCAAAAGTTGACAAAATGTGGTGGTGTCCATAACAAACTCGATAATGTATTTATAGTTTCAAGGAGGTATCCAATCAATAGCACTTAATATATCCCCGCATATATTTTGGCTATAGAAGTTCATATCAAGAGAGAACCAAATATTTTTAATACCAAGTAGAATTAGTCCATGGTGTCTTGCAAACTCCATCGAGAAACAAATTTCTCCTTATCTTCTTTGTATATTCAATTGCTTGTGTTGTGTTCTCAAGTAAAGTGTGAAATGAGAATTTCCACATCTTCATCCGCCAATAGTATGTCATCGCAATCGGGAGTACCTATGTCATCAAGAGTATCCTCCACATGTTGTTCCGCTTATAACCGTTGAACCAACTAGATCAACCAGATGATGGAGAATGATATTGGCCCTTAATATAGATGACTAACATGGTAACTAAACCATCGCCATCCTAACCACCGCATGACGAGGCAGCAGAATATCTATGACTCTTTTTAATCATAAGCGCTATTGACATTATGGAAGTCAAGTCGCAGTCTCTACCCATACCAAACCCGAGCTCAAAGCGTAAATAAGACAAAGATGCGGCGGCATATTTTGTAATGTGCCCAAAAGAAAATCCATAACCAATTGAAAGATGCTCATGGTCACTGAGTGTGATGCCATGACTCTTTCTTCCTCGCCATATCACCAATCCAACAAAGAAAACCCGCCTAGAAAAATGAGGTGGTGTCCATAACTCTAATAATGTGATTTTTTTTTTATTTCAAAGTAAAGAGAAAATCTATAATCACTTGTTATGACTGGCTTTATATTTTTAAAAAAAAAAAAATTAAATGTTAAAACCAAATGCTCACATAAAGAGGAAAAAGATAAATAAAATAGTTTTTTTCATTTTTATAAAGATTCCATTAACACGCATTATTTATAACTATTATGATTATAACCAAATCAAATATTATCATACTCTAAAAATTCATAAAATTTGAAAATGATCGATATTCTAAT
>CM038795.1:157845524-157886168 GCA_021764765.1 Vicia sativa | reverse complement strand
ATGAGGGGCTGGGACTTATACCATATGGGTGGCCTATATGGTTTGGGAAAAGCAGCCACCGAATATGTTCTTTCAATACCAATGGTATTCTGTATATACAAGGAAATGAAAACAAACGGACGGGTTTGTCCAGATTGAATATTTACAGAGGTATCTGTATTATGTACAAATAAATAGATGTGTACATAAAAGAATTGGTTATGTACTAGGAAACAATTATACATAAAGAATGTTGGACTTACACCGAGATAGGGAGCCCATGATCTACTAAGAAAACGAGAGAAAACGATCAGCTTTATCGCGATCGGACCGATCATGGAAAAAGATGCAAGTTTGATGAAAAGTTTTGAAGAATGATTTTGAAAGTGTTTTGAAAAGTGAAATTTACTTGTGAAAAGTTTTGAAAAGAATCTGATTCGAAGTTTGAAAAATTCACCTTTAAAGTTGGTTTTGAAAAGTGCTCAAAGTGTCATTAACCGATCAAAATATAATCGATGAAAGTTTTTTCAAAATTTTTGACTATCATAAAATAGATACATTAATTGACAAGTGTATAAAAATCACCTCAAATGAGGAGTTTTGATTGGGTTTGAAATGTCAAAGTTTGTAAAAATACAAAAGTTTAAAAAATGGTCCCAGGAGTGAAACCGGACCATTAGCAAGGCGTGGGCAAGAGAGTTTTAAGAGTGAGTCAAATCCATGCAATACATCCGGTATTGTGTTTAAACAACCTAATATATTTTAAACCTAATTTTGAATTCAAAAGCGCGCAAGCTTCATCATCTTCCAATCCTTCAACGCCCTAAAATCTTCGCTTTGATGAAACCAAAGATGTAAACATCAATCTTGCTCGTTTCAAACCCGTGAATATATGGTGTTCATTAATTTCATTTATTTTAAGCCTGCACGAAATTTCAAGAACAATGAAGAACCCTAAACTCGAAAATTCTAATTGAAATCGTAGGCGATTGATGAATTGTTCAATTGATTTAGGGTTAATGATCGTGAATGGTGCGCAAACAAACGGCCAAGAGTTTTTCCAATTGAATCAAAGAATCATGAGTTCGAGCTGAAGCGTTTCCGCTGAAGCCGGAATCGACCGAAAGCGAGTGTTTCGCTGAGTTTTTATGATTGCTTGAGCACCAACTACTTATGGCTAAGGGCGTCCTGACATCATGAGTTTGCTGATTGCTCGACCAAGTCGACCGCACAAGCTCAAAGGAAAACTAGAAATCGATGTTAAAGCTGTTACGCTTTGTTGTTAATGATCCGCATCATGTCTATGATGTATGTTGATGATGTTCGATGGTTAAAACTCGTTGCTTGAGCCAGTTATGAATTCAATCCTAAGGCGCTTTGGCAAGCTTAAAATTGGAAATGCACTTGATTTTCAGTTGTTTTTAGGTTGATTTAAACTTCAAATCAATTACATGTGATACTTATAACATGTTAGATACCAAATACTTCATGTTTCTTCATAAATTTTCAAAATGCAAGATTTCACAAATTGACATAAGTTTCGAATTTCAAGGACGAAGAGTGAAAGCATGTACTTGCATGGCTTTGTGTGGTTTGAATGGCAACAATACTCTATTTATAGGCCATGAATTCAAATATAATTGAGAAAGTTTGGCCTGGTAATTTAATTGTTTGTAGGCATGCAAAGGAAATTTAACCATGGTTAATTTTTCCAATGATCTTATCTCTTTACAACTCTCCCATATTTATCAGCTCTAATCCTCAATGGCAAGGTGGCATGTTTAGAAAGAAAGAAACTCAAAATGACCTATAATTTCAAAGTTTGTATTGAAAATTATGGATTTTGAGCTCTGTTTCAAATTTCAAAGTATGGCTAGACTCATGGATTTGAAGGTTCTTGGACATTGGAAAGCTTGTTTCAAGGGCTACAACTTTCATGTTTTGAGTTTTTTCCAATTCCAAGTGGAACTATGTGAAAAATGCCATGAAGTTTGGAAAGCACAAAATTTTAACACTTGAAAATTTTTCTAGTGTTAGAAATTTTGACTCTTGTTGACTTTTCCAAATTTCTTGATTTTATGATCATGATGGATCATTTGAAGTATTTTGATGATTGAAAAGTTTTGTTTTGAAAAGTTGACCAAAAGTCAAAGTTTGACTTTTATGCGGATGAAATTTCACCGATGTTTGAAATTGATCGATGAACCTCGTGAACTTCGGGTGATGTTTTGAATCCGTAAATTAGGTCAACATGTTATATTTAGGATATAAAGATCAATATCTAATCAAAAAGTCATTCATTGATCGTAATCGAGATTGCTCATCCTCGATTAAACCCTAATTGGTCGATCCTTATGATCATGAGAAAAATTTTGATATCTGAAGATCGAGGTTGATGATTTGATCAAGATAGATCAAATGAAGAGTAAAACTCATACCCTAATTGCTTGCCTGAATCGATGAAAATTTGATGAAACCCTAATTTTGACGTGGAAAGCTACACCGACACTTGCTCAATCGTTAATGGTGCAATGATGCAAATGTAAGGTGGTATATTAGGTCAAAAATTGGGGTATGACAGTATCTGTGTCTTGATATTAATGAGAGACATAAGAAAAAAAAATTAAAATAATGGAATTATATTAATAGAAAATTTCCTAATAGCCAAAAAATAAAAGAAGAATTCATGAGAGAATGACACTTGGCAAACTTGCTAAAAAAAACTCATTCTAATTGTATATACTAAAGAGATGTCAAAAATTTTTTTATCAAAAATCACGTTTCCAAAAATTATTTTTACTTGATTTATAATAAATATTTATAAAAATGTTTGATGTGTTTAATAATATATTTCTATTTATAAAAGTATATCCGCTTTATATCTTATTCTTCCTCCGTGAATTGATGGATCTAGGTTTGGATGGAGAAATAAATAGGCTTTGAAAAATGGAGAATAGACGAATCAGGAAATCGAGGTTCGAATGTGAAGCGGTAGAAGGAAGACATGATAATTGGTGAAAAGGAAAGGAAGTTAACGGTTGCATAGGGGTGTAAATTGAATGACTATCCATGTACAAAATGTTGTATCTGTGTCTTGATATTAATGAGAGACATAAGAAAATAAAATTAAAAAATAGAAGTATATTAGTAGAAAATTTCCATTAATAGCCAAAATAAAAATAGAAGAATTCATGAGAAAGACTGGCAAACTAGCTAAAAAAAACCTTCTAATTGTATATATTAGTTGATTTAATAAATATGTACAAAAATGTTTGATGTGTTTTAATATATTTCTATTTATAAAAATATATCTGCTTTATATCTTATTCTTCCTCCTGAATTGATGGATCTAGGTTAGGATGGAGAAATAAATAGGCTTTGAAAATGGAGAATAGATTAATCAGTAATCGAGGTTGGAATGTGAAGCTGAGAAGGAAGACATGATAATTGGTGAAAAGGAAAAGAAGTTAACTGCTGTATAGGGGTGTAAATTGAATGATTATCCATGTACAAAATGTTGTATCTCATGTCTTGATATTAATGAGAGACATAAGAAAATAAATTAAAATAATAGAATTACATTAATAGAAAATTTCTATTAATAGCCAAAATAAAATAGAAGAATTCATGAGAGAATGACACTTGGCAATCTTGCTAAAAAACTCATTCTAATTGTATATTAAAGAGATGTCAAATTTTTTTTATCAAAATCGGGTTTAAAAAATCATTTTTAGTTGATTTATAATAAATATTTTAAAAATGTTTGATGTTTAATAATATATTTCTATTTATAAAAATATATCTCTTTTATATCTTATTCTTCCTCCGTGAATTGATGGATCTAGGTTGGATGGAGAATAAATAAGCTTTGAAAATGGGAATACATTTAATCGTGAAATCGAGGTTGAATGTGAAGCGGTAGGGAAGACATGATAATTGGTGAAAAGGAAAGTAAGTTAACGGTTGCATAGGGGTGTAAATTGAATGACTATCCATGTACAAAATGTTGTATCTGTCTCTTGATATTAATAAGAGACATAAGAAAATAAAATTAAAATCATGGAATTATACTAATAGAAAATTTCCATTAATAGCGAAAATAAAAATAGAAGAATTCATGAGAGAATGACACTTGGCAAACTTGCTAAAAAAACTCATTCTAATTGTATATATTAAATAGATATAAAAAAAATTTAATCAAAAATCACGTTTCAAGAAATTCATTTTTAGTTGATTTATAATAAATATGTATAAAAATATTTGATGTGTTTAATAATATATTTCTATTTTTAAAAATATATCCGCTTTATATCTTATTCTTCCACCGTGAACTTATGGATCTAGGTTTGGATGTTGGAATGTGAAGCTGTAGAAGGAAGACATGATAATTGGTGAAAAGGAAAGGAAGTTAACGGTTGCATAAGGGTGTAAATTGAATGACTATCCATGTACAAAATGTTGTATCTGTGTCTTGATCTTAATGAGAGACATAAGAAAATTAAATTAAAATAATGGAAATATATTAATAGAAAATTTCCATTAATAGCCAAAAAAAATAGAAGAATTCATGAGAGAATGACACTTGGCAAACTTGCAAAAACTCATTCTTATTAATATACTAAAGAGATGAAAAAAATTTTTATCAAAATCATGTTTCCAAAAATTCATTTTAGTTGATTTATAATAAATATTTATAAAATGTTTGATGTGTTTAATAATATATTTCTATTTATAAAATATATCCGCTTTATATCTTATTTTTCCTGTGAATTGATGGATCTAGGTTTGGATGGAATAAATAGGTTTGAAAATGGAGAATAGACGAATCAGTTTTGTAAAATAGAAAAATTAATTGCTGGAAATCGAGGTTGAATGTGAAGTGGTAAGGAAGAAATGATAATTGGTGAAAAGGAGGAAGTTAACGTTACATAGGTGTAAATTGAATGACTACCCATGTACAAAATGTTGTATCTCTGTCTTGATATTAATGAGAGACATAAGTTATATTAATATAAAATTTCCATTAATAGCCAAAATAAAAAAATGTAAGAATCATGAGAGAATGACACGGCAAACTTGCTAAAAAAACTCATTCTAATTGAATATATTAAATAGATGTAAAAAAATTTATCAAAAATAACGCTTCAAAATTCATTATTAGTTGATTTATAATAAATATTTATAAAATGTTGATGTGTTCAATATATTCGCTTTATATCTTATTCTTCCTCCGTGAATTTATGGATCCGAAATGTGTTTGGTTAATGGTCGGAAATCGAGGTTGGAATGTGAAGCGATAGAAGGAAGACATGATAATTGGTGAAAAGGAAAGGAAGTTAATCTAGCAGATAGGGTGTAAATTGAATGACTATCCATGTACAAAATGTTGTATCTGTGTCTTGATATTAATGAGAGGCATAAGACAAAAAAATCAAAATAATAGAATTATATTAATAAAAAAATTCCATTAATAGCCAAAATAAAAATAGAAGAATTCATGAGAGAATGACACTTGGCAAACTTGCTAAAAAAAACTCATTCTTATTGAATATATTAAATACATGTCAAAAAAAATTTAATCAAAAATCATGTTTCCAAAAATTCATTTTTAGTTGATTTATAATAAAAATTTATAAAAGTGTTTGATGTGTTTAATAATATATTGTTATTTATAAAAATATATCCACTTTGTGAGATATTGGATCGAACTCTATTGTGTCGAAGGATGCTAGAATTGTTAGCATCGAGTTGGGTCTGTTTGTTATGTCCAATTGGTTAAGTAAGCTTGTACCCTAAGTTAGCTTGTAATGGGTATTTGTGATAAAGCCCATTAGTTTAGTATGTTAGGTTTATTATAAATAGGATACTAGTCTCTCATCATTGCATACAATGCAACTTATTTAGGTGAGGGTTATTTGTTATTCCTGTACTTGTAATCTTATTTTAAGATAAATGAAAGAATAGCAATTAATAACTAATCCTTGTGTTATCAGTTTTCATTCTTTTCCCACCTTGAGCAACATTTATATTTTGTTTCCAAGGCATCCGATTCACAACAAATTGGTGCGCGAGCGGAGAAGATGCCTTGACAGTGAGATTGAAAAGATCAACGAGTGAACGATTTTGGTCCGGGCGCTGAAGATGAAAGCCCCACCGGTTCAAAGCAGGTTGTTGGAAGCGCATAAGGGAGAGTCACCATGAACAAAGCGTTAACGACACCGAGAAGAAGGCAATGATAGAGAAGGCCCACGCAATTTTGTTGAGCCTTGGTGATAAGGTTCTCGAAGTGTATCAAAGGAGATCGACGGTAAGTTATGGGTGAAACTTGAAAGTTTGTACATGATAAATCATGGTAATCGACTCTACTCTGCAAGCTTTGTATTCATTCAAGATGATCAAGACAAAGTGTTAATGAGCATTGGATATTGACAACAAGCGATTCTTGATCTTGAAAATATTGATGTGAAGATCGATGTTGAAGATCGTTACCGTTGTTGTCACAAGGCCTGCATCACATGCCCACTTCAAAGAAACTCTCTTGTACGGAAGGAGTCCTGACTCAGAGGTTCAATCAACAGATTCAAGGACTTGAATGAACTAGGATACAAACCTTCGACGGTTGGTGAAGGTTTAATAAGAAGGAAAATTCTTATGAAAGGATAATAAGTTCACGCTAACAGTTATAAATGTCGCTGTAAGTTTTACAGTGGTGAATCATCTAGTATCGATGCTATCATTGTAAGAACGGTGGTCACACGTTGGTACCGAACCGCTGAAAAATCATGGTGGAGGAAAGGATATGGCAATTATTGTTCAAGATGATTTCGACTCATCCGATGTTCTTTGTTTCGGGAAAAGAACTCATCAAGGAAATGGATTATGGATTCTAGTGCACTTGGCACATGACCCAAACAAAGACTTGTTCGAGGAATTATGGATCAAGATGGTGGATCTGTGACAGTTGGAAGCAAACAAAGCTTGCAAGATCGCAGCGGATCCGTGGAGATTCAACTCCATGATGAGTCAATAGGTTATTGACCAAGTCGGTATACTCGACCAAGAGAAATTTGATTTCTCGTGACGACAAGAAAGGATATGTTTTCAAGGAGAGAAAAGTATCCCAAGAGTCATGAAGGGTCGAAGAAAGTCTCGGAGAGGCGTGAAACAAGGCTTGTATAATTGTGGGTTGAAGTTGTATGGTCTCGACAAATGTTGCATCCACGAAATTGTCAAGACGTAAATCTAGCACCTGAGACAAAAGGCCGTCGCGAAAGGGTTTGGTCTAATTTGGGAAACAAAATTTGCTTCGTGACAAAGTCAAAAAGGAAGTTTTGTGAACCTATGTACTTGGAAAATTGCAGTGAAGTTCAACAAAGGCAAACAAAGAAACACATGGATCCGATTACATCCATGCTGATCTTTGGGGCCTGCAAGGTGTCCATCACATCAGAGCAGGTATTTTATCCATAAGAGATGACTATTCTGCAGTTAGGGTATTCATTCGTAAGACTAAGGATGAAACTTTGAGAATTTCAAAGGTGGAAGACTCCGCCTAAACCAAACCGCAGAAAGGTCAAGAGGTCGAGAATGCATAAATGGTCTTGAATTTTGCAACGAGGCATCTCGGATGATTTTGTCGCCCGGTATTCAAGTGGCACAACCATCGCAGCACTCCACAACAAAATGGTTTAATGAAAGGTTTAATCGAACCATCTTGAGAGAGTTAGATTTATGTCGATTAGCGTCGATTGAAGGTGTTAACATAGGCTGTTTCGACAAGAACATATCTCATAAATAGATGTTCTTCATCGCTAAGTAGATATGAAGACACCAAGAAGTTTGGTCGACATCCACCAAATCTTGACAAACCGAGATGCATACGAGCTTCTATGCTCACATTAGGCAAGACAAGGTCTAACCTAGAGCTCTTAAATGCATGTTCGCCGGATATCCCGAAGGAGTCAAAGCTTATAGCTATGGTGCCTGAGTCAGCCGTAAGAATTGTCACCAACAGATGTTGTTTTCAATGAAATGAATGTTTCAAGAAAACGATGGTGTTGGTTGAAGTGTAAGATCCGACGTTAAGAGTTGAACAGTAGAGATTCCGCCGAGGTGGCTATGTCGATGCCGAATTGCAGATATCCCGTGAGCAAAGTCAAGAAGGTAGATGATGTTTAAGTTGAGGAAACCGCTGATGACTATCTATTGGCAAGAGATAAGACACGAAGAGTCATCAAACCACCTCAAGAGTTGGGTATGCAGATCTTATAAATTTTGCCTTAATCTCTCAATGAGGTTTTAGACAAAGAACCAGACTATAGAAGGCGAGGAGTCAAATAAGATCGAATGTCAGGCCATATGATGAGATGTCTCTTCATGATAACAACACTTGGGAATTGATCAGAAACCCCATGAGCCAAAGTTAATAACCGTAAATGGATTTTCAGTTAAGGAATCGGGCGACAGCATTTTAAAAGATACAAGGCAAGGTTGGTTGCAAGGGTTTCACTCGTAAAGAAGTATAGATTTCAATGATGTGTTTTCTCCCTGTAGAAGTATAGGTCCATTCGAACATTGCTTGCCTTGGCACATCGACTTCGAATCGAACAATGGATGTGAAGACGCGTTTTGTATGGTGATCTAGATGAAACAATCTTGACGAGGCAACCAAGGGTATGTCGTGGGAAAGGAAGATTATGTGTGCAAGTTGAATAGATCTTTATATGGGATGAAACAATCTCCTCGATGTGGAATAGGAGATTCGACAAATTCATGACACGATAAGTTTCGTTAAGTCACCGACCAATGTTTACTTCATTTCATTCGTAATTCATTTGTTATTTTGTTGCTTTATGTTGATGATATTCTCTCACAGCAAGTAACAATGTCGAAGAGGTATTGAGGGTGAAGTCTGAACTCAATAAGGAGTTCGAAATGAAGGATCTAGGAGCGCCTGTGATTCTTGGAATTGACATTCAAGAGATAGAAGTATTCAAAGTTATGCTTATCTCAAGAGGCATATTTACGAAAGATTCTCGAAAGTTTGGTATGTCGATTCAAGACTCCAACAAACCCTCAATTCAAGTTAAGTATTGATCAATGTCCCAAGATCGAGGTTGAAAGAACTTATATGAATAGCATCCCATATGCTAATGTAGTAGGTTCTTTGATGTATGCTATGGTTTGTACTAGACCCGACATAGCATATGCAAGAAGTCTTGTAAGCAGTACATGGTAATCTCGAAAGGCACACCGCAAGCATTGTAGTGGATTCTAAGGTACATAAATGGTCTCGAATAGAGTCTTAATTTATGGTGGAGCCTTTCGTGAAGATAGAAGCGAATCGAAGGATATGTCGACTCTAATTATGCAGTTGTATGGATTCCAGAAAATCTATTTCGATATGTTTTCACTATGTTTGGTACGCCTATTAGTTGAAAGCAACACTCGTAAGGTTGTTGCATTATCAACCACCGGGCGTAATATATTGCTTTAACCGAGGTCGTGAAAGAAGCATTGTGGCTTGAGTTTTGCTAGGCGAGCCAAAATTCAAGGGAAGTTAATAATGTGATAGTCAGTGCAATACACCGTCAAGAATTCACCATCATGCGAATGAAGCTACTGATGTGAGGTTGCATTTCATCAGGGGTAATCGAGCGTGAGAAGTCCAAGTCAAGGTTTCAAAGATCATAATGCTGATATGATCACCAAGACATTGCCTAATTGCAAGTTTTTCCACTATATGCAGTTGATAAAGTCGCATGAAGAAAACTAATTCGTTAGTTGATAATAGAGTTTGTTCCAAGGTGGAGATTTGTGAGATATTGGATCAAAACTCTATTGTGTCGAAGGATGCTAGGATTGTTAGCATCGAATTAGGCCTGTTTGTTATGTCCAATTAGTTAAGTTAGCTTATACCCTTAGTTAGCTTGTAATGGGTATTTGTGATAAAAGCCCATTAGTTTAGTATGTTAGGTTTATTATAAATAGCATACTAATATCTCATCATTGCATACTGCAAATCCTAATTTAGAGTGAGAGGGTTATTTGTTATTCTTGTATACTTGTAATCTTGTTTTGAAGATAAATGAAAGAATAGCAGTTAATAACCAATCCATGTGTTCATCGCGCTCTTCATTCTTTTTCCCCTACCTTGAGTAACAAATTTATATTTTGTTTCCAAGGCATCCGATTCACAACACGCTTTATATCTTATTCTTCCTCCGTGAATTTCTAGATCTAAGTTTGGATGGAGAAATAAATAGGCTTTGAAAAATGGAGAATAGACGAATCAGGTTTTGGAAAATAGAAAAAATTAATTGCTTGGAAATCGAGGTTAGAATGTGAAGCGGTAGAAGGAAGACATGATAATTGGTGAAAAGGAAAGGAAGTTAACAGCTGCATAGGGGTGTAAATTGAATGACTATCCATGTACAAAATGTTGTATCCGTGTTTTGATATTAATGAGAGACATAAGAAAATAAATTTAAATAGTGGAATTATATTAAAAGAAAATTCAATTAATAGCGAAAATAAAATAGAAGAATTCATGAGAGAATGACACTTAGCAAACTTGCTAAATAAAACTCATTCTAATTGTGTATATTAAATAGATGTAAAAAAAATTAATCAAAATCACGTTTCTAAAATTCATTTTTAGTTGATTTATAATAAATTTTATGAAAATTTTTATGTGTTAATAATATATTTCTATTTATAAAAATATCCGTTATATCTTATCCTTCCTCCGTGAACTTATGGATCTAGGTTTGATGGAGAAATAAAATAGGCTTTGAAAACGGAGAATAGACGAATCAGTTTTTGGAAAATAGAAAATTAATTGTTGGGAAATTGAGGTTGGAAGAAGACATGATAATTGGAAAAGGAAAGGAAGTTAACGGTTGCATAGGGTGTAAATTGAATGACTATCCATGTACAAAATGTTGTATCTGTGTCTTGATATTAATGAGAGACATAAGAAAATAAAATTAATATAATGGAATTATATTAATAGAAAATTTCCATTAATAGCTATAATAAAAATAGAAGAATTCATGAGAGAATGACACTTAGCAAACTTGCAAATAAAACTCATTCTAATTGTATATTAAATAGATGTAAAAAATTAATCAAAATTACATTTCAAAAATTCATTTTAGTTGATTTATAATAAATATGTTTTAAAATGTTTGATGGGTTCAATAATATATTTCTATTTATAAAAATATATCCGCTTTATATCTTATTCTTCCTCCGTGAATTTATGTATCTAGGTTTACTTAATCAGGTTTTGGAAAATAGGGTTAACTTGCATGTGTAAATTGAATGACTATCCGTACAAATGTTGTATCTGTGTCTTGATATTAATGAGAGACATAAGAAAATAAAATTAATATAATGGAATTATATTAATGAAAATTTCATTAATAGCCAACATAAAATAGAAGAATTATGAGAGAATGACACTTAGCAAACTTGCAAATAAAACTCATTCTAATTGTGTATATTAAATAGATGTAAAAAATTTAATCAAAAATTACATTTCCTAAAATTCATTTTAGTTGATTTATAATAAATATGTTTAAAATGTTTGATGGGTTCAATAATATATTTCTATTTATAAAAATATATCCGCTTTATATCTTATTCTTCCTCCGTGAATTTTTGGGTAAATTGAATGACTATCATGTACAAAATTGTATCTGTATCTTGATATTAATGAGAGACAGAAAATCAAATCAAAATAATAAAATTATATTAATAAAAAATTTCCATTAATAGCCAAAATAAAAATAGAAGAATTCATGAGAGAATGACACTTGGCAAACTTGCTAAAAAATCATTTCTAATTGAATATATTAAATAGATGTCAAAAAATTAATCAAAATCACGTTTCCAAAATTCATTTTAGTTGATTTATAATAAAAATTTATAAAAATGTTTGATGTGTTTAATAATATATTTCAATTTATAAAATATATCTCGCTTTATATCTTATTCTTTTCCGTGAATTTCTATCTAAGTTTGATGGAGAAATAAATAGGCTTGAAAATGGAGAATAGACGAATCAGTTTTGGAAAATAGAAAATTAATTGTTTGGAAATCAAGAATGAAGCGGTAGAAGGAAGACATGATAATTGGTGAAAAGGAAAGGAAGTTACAGTTGCATAGTGGGTAATTGAATGACTATCCATATACAAAATGTTGTATCCGTGTTTGACATAATGAGAGACATAAGAAAATAAAATTAAAATAATGGTGATATAATGAGAGACATAAGAAAATAAAATTAAAATAATGGAATTATATTAAAAGAAAATTTCCATTAATAGCCAAAATAAAAATAGAAGAATTCATGAGAGAATGACACTTAGCAAACCTTTCTAAAAAAACTCATTCAAATTGTGTATATTAAATAGATGTAAAAAAAAAAAATTTAATCAAAAACACAGTTTAAAATTCATTATTAGTTGATTTATAATAAATATTTATAAAATGTTTGATGTGTTTAATAATATATTTCTATTTATAAAATATATCCATTTATATCTTATTCTTCCTCCGTGAATTTATGGATCTAGGTTTGGATGGAGAAAAAATAGGCTTTGAAAATGGAGAATAGACAAATCAGGTTTTTGAAAATTGAAAAGAAGTTAACTGTTGCATAGGGTGTAAATTGAATGACTATCCATGTACAAAATGTTGTATCGGGTTTGATATTAATGAGACATAATAAAATAAAATTAAATAATGGAATTAATTAATAGAAAATTTCCATTAATAGCCAAAATAAAATAGAACAATTCATGAGAGAATGACACTTGGCAAACTTGCAAAAAAAACTCATTAATTGTATATATTAAATAGATGTAAAAAAAATTTAATCAAAATCAGTTTCCAAAAATTCATTTTAGTTGATTTATAATAAATATTTATAAAAATGTTTGATGTGTTTAATAATATATTTCTATTTATAAAATATATCGTTTTATATCTTATTCTTCTCCGAATTATGGATCTAGGTTTGGATGGAGAAATAAATAGGCTTTGAAAATGGAGAATAAACGAATCGGTTTTGGAAAATAGAAAACATTAATTGGAAATCGAGGTTGAATGTGAAGGGTAGAAGGAAGACATGATAATTGGTGAAAAGGAAAGGAAGTTAAGGTTGCATAGGGTGTAAATTGAATGACTATCCATGTACAAAATGTTGTATCCGTGTCTTGATATTAATGAGAGACATAAGAAAATAAAATTAAAATAATGGAATTATATTAATAGAAAATTTCCATTAATAGCCAAAATAAAAATAGAAGAATTCATGAGAGAATGACACTTGGCTGCTAAAAAAACTCATTCTAATTGTATATATTAAATAGATGTCAAAAAAATTTAATCAAAATCATGTTTCCAAAATTCATTTTAGTTGATTTATAATAAATATGTATAAAATGTTTGATGTGTTTAATAATATATTTCTATTTATAAAATATATCCGCTTTATATCTTATTCTTCCTCCGTGAATTTATGGATCTAGGTTTGGAAGGAATAAATAGGATTTGAAAATGGAGAATAGACGAATCAGTTTTAGAAAATAGGAAAAAATGTTGGTGAAAAGGAAAGGAAGTTAACTGTTGTATAATGTAAATTGAATGACTATCCATGTACAAAATATTGACTGTTGATATTAATGAGACCACATAAGAAAATAAAATTAAAATAATGGAGTTATATTAAAGAAAATTTCAATAGATGTAAAAAAATTTAATCAAAATCACGTTTCCAAAATTCATTTTAGTTGATTTATAATAAATATTTATAAAAATGTTTGATGTGTTTAATAATATATTTCTTTTATAAAAATATCCGCTTATATCTTATTCTTCCTCCGTGAATTTATGGATCTAGGTTTGGATGGAGAAATAAATAGGCTTTGAAAATGGAGAATAGATTAATCAAAATCGAGCTTGAATGTGAAGTCAAAAGGAAGACATGATAATTGGAATGTGAAGGTAGAAGGAAGACATGATAATTGGTGAAAAGGAAAGGAAGTTAAATTTGCATAGGGTGTAAATTGAATGACTATCCATGTACAAAATGTTGTATCTGTGTCTGATATTAATGAGAGACATAAGAAAATAAAATTAAAAAAATAGAATTATATTAATAGAAAATTTCCATTAATAGCCAAAATAAAAATAGAAGAATTCATGAGAGAATGACACTTGGCAAACTTGCTAAAAAACTCATTCTAATTGTATATATTAAATAGATGTCAAAAAAATTTAATCAAAAATCACATTTCCTAAAATTCATTTTAGTTGATTTATAATAAATATGTATAAAAATATTTGATGTGTTTAATAATATATTTCTATTTATAAAAATATATCCTTTTATATCTTATTCTTCCTCTGAATTTATGGATCTAGGTTTGGATGTTGAACATGAAGCGTAAAGGAAGACAAAGGAAAGTTAACGTTGCATAGGGTGTAAATTGAATGACTATCCATGTACAAATGTTGTATCCGTGTCTTATAATGAGAGACTTAAGAAAATAAAATTATATTAATAGAAAATTTCATTAATAGCCCAAATAAAAATAGAAGAATTCATGAGAGAATGACACTTGGCAAACTTGCTAAAAACTCATTCTAATTGTATATATTAAATAGATGTCAAAAAAATTTAATCAAAAATCATGTTTCCAAAAATTCATTTTAGTTGATTTATAATAAATATTTATAAAATGTTTGATGTGTTTAATAATATATTTCTATTTATAAAAATATATCCGCTTTATATCTTATTCTTCCTCCGTGAATTTATGGATCTAGGTTTGGATGGATAAATAAATAGGCTTGAAAATGGAGAATATCGATCGTGTTTTGGTTAATGTTGGAAAATCGAGGTTGAATGTGAAGGTAGAAGGAAGACATGATAATTGGTGAAAAGGAAAGGAAAGGAAGTTAACGGTTGCATAGGGGTAAATTGAATGACTATCCATGTACAAAATGTTGTATCTGTGTCTTGATATTATTGAGACATAAGAAAATAAAATTAAAATAATGGAATTATATTAATAGAAAATTTCATTAATAGCCAAAATAAAATAGAAGAATTCATGAGAGAATGACACTTGGCAAACTTGCTAAAAAACTCATTCTAATTGAATATATTAAATAGATGTCAAAAAAATTTAATCAAAATCATGTTTCAAAAATTCATTTTAGTTGATTTATAATAAATATTTATAAAAATGTTTGATGTGTTTAATAATATATTTCTATTTATAAAATATATCCGCTTTATATCTTATTCTTCCTCCGTGAATTTATGGATCTAGGTTTGGATGGAGAAATAAATAGGAAAAATGGAGAATATACAATCGTGTTTTGGTTAATGGTCGAAAAACGAGGTTGGAATGTGAAGTAAGAAGGAAGACATGATAATTGGTGAAAAGGAAAGGAAGTTAACGGTTGCATAGGTGTAAATTGAATGACTATCCATGTACAAAATGTTGTATCTGTGTCTTGATATTATGAGGACATAAGAAAATAAAATTAAAATAATAGAATTATATTATAGAAAATTTCCATTAATAGCCAAAATAAAAATAGAAGAATTCATGAGAGAATGACACTTGGCAAACTTGCTAAAAAACTCATTCTAATTGTATATATTAAATAGATGTCAAAAAATTTTAATCAAAATCACGTTTCCAAAATTCATTTTAGTTGATTTATAATAAATATTTATAAAAATGTTTGATGTGTTTAATAATATATTTTTATTTATAAAAATATATCCGTTTATATCTTATTCTTCCTCCGTGAACTTATGGATCTAGGTTTGGATGGAGAAATAAAATAGGCTTGAAAATGGAGAATAGACGAATCGTTTTGGAAAATGAAAAATTAATTACCGAAATCGAGGTTGGAATGAAGTGATAGAAGACCTGATAATTGGTGAAAAGGAAAGGAAGTTAATTGTTGCATAGGTGTAAATTGAATGACTATCCATGTACAAAATGTTGTATCTATGTCTTGATATTAATGAGAGACATTAGAAAATAAAATTAAAATAATAGAATTATATTAATAGAAAATTTCCATTAATAGCCAAAATAAAATTAGAAGAATGACACTTGTTGCTAAAAAACCTATTCTAATTGTATATTAAATAGATGTCAAAAAATTTAATCAAAAATCATGTTTCCAAAAATTCATTTTAGTTGATTTATAATAAATATTTATAAAATGTTTGATGTGTTTAATAATATATTTCTATTTATAAAATATATCCTTTATATCTTATTCTTCCTCCAAATTTCCCAAGTTAACGGTTGCAATATGTAAATTGAATGTTGTATTTGTGTCTTGATATTAATGAGAGACATAAGAAAATAAAATTAAAATAATAGAATTATATTAATAGAAAATTTCCATTAATAGCCAAAATAAAAATAGAAGAATTCATGAGAGAATGACACCAAAAGTTGTTAAAAAACTCATTCTAATTGTATATATTAAATAGATGTCAAAAAATTTAATCCAAAATCACATTTCAAAATTCATTTTAGTTGATTTATAATAAATATTTATAAAATGTTTGATGTGTTTAATATATTTCTATTTATAAAATATATCCGCTTTATATCTCATTCTTCCTCCATGAATTTCTCGGTTGCATAGGGAAGTCGTGTAAATTAAATGACTATCCATGTACAAAATGTTGTATCTGTGTCTTGATATTAATGAGATAGTCAAAATAAAAATAGAAGAATTCATGAGAGAATGACACTTTAACTTTAAAAACTCATTCTAATTGTATATATTAAATATATATCAAAAAAAATTTAATCAAAAATCATGTTTCCAAAAATTCATTTTTAGTTGATTTATATTAAAAATTTATAAAAATGTTTGATGTGTTTTATAATATATTTCTATTTATAAAAATATATCCGCTTTATATCTTATTCTTCCTCCGTGAATTTCTAGATCTAGGTTTGGATGGAGAAATAAATTGGATTTGAAAATGGAGTATGCTTTAATGGTTTTGGAAAATAGAAAAATTAATTGCTCGGTTTTGGAAAATAGAAAATTAATTGCTGGGAAATCGAGGTTGGAATGTGAAGCGAGACATGATAATTGGTGAAAAGGAAAGGAAGTTAACGGTGGCGTAGGGGTGGAAATTGAATGACTATCCATGTACAAAATGTTGTATCTGTGTCTTGATATTAACGAGAGACATAAGAAAATAAAATTAAAATAATGGGATTATATTAATAGAAAATTTCCATTAATAGCCAAAATAAAATAGAATTCATTGAGTGACACTTGGCAAACTTGCTAAAAAAACTCATTCTAATTGTATATATTAAATAGATGTCAAAAAAAATTTAATGAAAAATCATGTTTCCAAAAATTCATTTTTAGTTGATTTATAATAAATATTTATAAAAATGTTTGATGTATTTAATAATATATTTCTATTTATAAAAATATATCCGCTTATATCTTATTCTTCCTCCGTGAATTTATGGATCTAGGTTTGGATGGAGAAATAAAATAGGCTTTGAAAATGGAGAATAGACGAATCAGGTTTTGGAAAATAGAAAATTAATTGCTCGAAATCGAGGTTGGAATGTGAAGTGTAGATGGAAGAAATGATAATTGGTGAAAAGGAAAGGAAGTTAATGGCTGCATAAGGTGTAAATTGAATGACTATGTATGTACAAAATGTTGTATCTGTGTCTTGATATTAATGAGAGACCTAAAATAATAAAACTAAAATTATGGAATTATATTAATAGAAAGTTTCCATTAATAGCAACAATAGAAATAGAAGAATTCATGAGAGAATGACACTTGGCAAACTTAAAAACTCATTCTAATTGTATATATTAAATAGATGTCAAAAAATTTAATGAAAAATCATGTTTCCAAAAATTCATTTTAGTTGATTTATAATAAATATTTATAAAATGTTTGATGTGTTTAATAATATATTTCTATTTATAAAAATATATCCGCTTTATATCTTATTCCTCCGTGAATTTATGGATCTAGGTTTGGATGGAGAAATAAAATAGGCTTTGAAAAATGGAGAATAGACGAATCAAGTTTTGGAAAATCGAAAAATTAATTGCTGGAAAATCGAGGTTGAAATGTAGAAGATGGAAGAAATGATAATTGGTGAAAAAAATTAACGGTTGCATAAGGGTAAATTGAATGACTATCCATGTACAAAATGTTGTATCTATGTCTTGATAGTAATGAGAGACCTACATAATAAAATTAAAATTATGGAATTATATTAATAGAAAGTTTCCATTAATAGCAAAAGTAAAAGAATTTATGAGAGAATTACATTGGCAAACTTGCTAAAAACTCATTCTAATTGTATATATTAAATAGATGTCAAAAAAATTTAATCAAAAATCACGTTTCCAAAAATTCATTTTAGTTGATTTATAATAAATATTTATAAAATGTTTGATGTGTTTAATAATATATTTCTATTTATAAAATATATCTGCTATATCTTATTCTTCCTCCATGAATTTCGGATCTAGGTTTGGATGGAGAAATAAAATAGTGTGTGTTTTATGGTGGCTTTAATTTTGTAAAACCAGTTTATGTCATTGTCTTATTGATGTCATGACATTCGGGTTGAAGATAAATTCGGGAAGAAGTATTTTCTGACATGTTTCAGATGGTGGGATAGCATAATAATTATGTTATGATCGTTATCTTTGAAATCTGCAAGGTAATGGATAATGTCATGACCAATGTTATGACATTTGCGTAATATATTATTATGCGGTTTGCTTTTCTGAGTTTTCGGATTCTATTGAGTTGTTCTCGAATGGATTATTATGAAGATGATATGCTCATGTGGACATTAGGTTAACTTTTTAACCCTAATTTGTTATGTTGTAAAGACCAAGTCCTTAGGTTAACTTGGTTAACCTATTATTTTTATGGAAGCCCAAGTTGAAGACTTTAGTGCTTCTATAATATGAAACAAACCCGAGCGCCTTTTAGAAGTAGCCAGTAATTTGTATCTTTAGTAATTCTTGTGAGCCAAGCAATTATCCTTTGATGGTGCCTTGGAGTAGGATTTGATTGTAAGGGTAGTTTATCACTCAAAGCTTTGAAGCACGAGTGTTGTGTCTCTTGATTAAAGCTTTGACAAAATCAAATATGTTTATTAAAGAATGTTCACAATTCTATTAATCATTAGGTTAATATCACCGTTGAGGGGGGAGTGAGTAGGAACTCGTGTCCAGGACTTAGATTGAAGTTGCATTGGGGTCTTAAGTGAAGGAGATAAACCGCTTGGTTTATTCACAATACTACTTATAGTGGATTTCCTCCTGGCTTGGTAGCCCCCAGATGTAGGTGTAGTTACACACTGAATTGAGTTAACAATTGATTGTGTTCTTTACTGCGTTTTAAATTACTGTTTGGATTGTTAACTATTTGTCAGATACGGTGTCATAACATTCTCCTTGACATTAAGTATCTGTTGCCATAATTTCAATTGGCATCAGAGCAGGCACCCTGCCTGTTTTTCTGGGTGAGATCTAGGGATATTACTTTCTGGCGCTATGGAGAAGGAAGGAGGATTTGGGAGCATACCACCCATTCTGGATGGATCAAACTATGACTATTGGAAACCTCGTATGGTTGCCTTCTTGAAGTCACTGGACAATAAAGCTTGGAGAGCTGCTGACAGTGGATGGAAACATCCCATCAAACTTGAGAAAGATGGGACTACTAGCCTTAAACTTGAGGAAGAATGGAGCAAAGAAGAAGAAGAGCTAGCACTGGACAACTCTAAAGCATTGAATGCCTTATTCAATGGAATTGACAGAAACATTTTCAGACTAGTGCATCAGTGTGAACTTGCCAAGGATGTTTGGGACACTCTCAAAACCACTCATGAGGGTACATCCAAGGTAAAAATGTCAAGACTTCAGATGCTCACTACCAAATTTGAGAATCTGAAGATGAAGGAAGATGAGACCATTCATGAGTTTCACATGAACATCTTGAGATTGCCAACACCTCGTGAGCATTGGGAGAAAAGATGTCGAAGAAAGGCGGTGAGAAAGATTCTCGATCTTGCCTAAAAGTTTGTAATGAAAGTGATCGCATAGAGGAAGCTCGGGATATCTGCAACTTGAAGGTTGATGAACTCATTGGTTCACTTACATTTGAGATGGGATCGTGACAATGTTGACAAGAAGAACAAGAGCATAGCCCTTGTATCCAATAAAAGAGGAAAGCAAGGAGAGTGATGAAGAGAATATATCGGCTATAGCTATGCTTGGAAGGCAGTTCAACAAACTCATCAAGAGAATGGACCCGAAGCCAAGGTCAAATGTCAAGAACATTTCCTCTGACATTAGCAGATCCTATGACTCCAATGTAAGAACTAAGTCAAGAAAAGGAAATCACAAAGAGGAATCCAATGCCATGGATGTGAAGGACATGGGCACATTAGAGCTGAATGTCCCACATTTCTAAAGAAACAAAAGAAAGGAATGTTTGTTACTTGGTCTGATGGTGACTCAGAAAGTGACTCTGAAGAAGAATCTGCTAAACTTGTTACTGCACTATCTGGTGTTTGTAACTCTGACAATGATTCAAGTGATGAGGAAGTGACATTTGAAGAACTTGCTGACTCCTACAAGAAGTTGTGTATCACGAGTGCTGAAGTCTGTCAACAAAATGAGAAATGCAAGAAGCTCATAGTGAAGTTGGAGGTCGAGAAGAAGGTGAATCGCAACTATAAGTTATCTCAAAGGTGAAGTTCTAGTGTTGAACTCCAAACTTGATCAGATGACAAAATCTGTCAGGATGTTAACAACTGGAACTGACAAGTTGGAAGAAATACTTCAGATTGGACAAAATGTAGGAAACATGTCTAGTCTAGGATTTGTGGCTGCAAAGAAATCTGTTGTTGACAAGAAGAAGACCAGGCCTGATAAACAAATGTCAAAGCAGATGTCACAACATAGGGCTCAACATCAAGAACTGAGAAACATGAAGAAAAAATATCAAAGATGGAGATGTCATTACTGTGGAAGGTTTGGTCACATAAATCCTTTTTGCTTCAGATTATATGAATATCCTAACCAGACCCCATATGTCAAGCCTAAAACTAACAAGACACCATATATTCAACAATGGAAGAAAAAGATCATAGCCTGAGCAGTCACACCCTTAGAGTTTTTGCCAAGGAAGACGGTACTTTGGGCAAGCTCTAAACACATGATCGAATCAAGAATCACCGAATGATGTCAAACCTTATACTACTAGTTATGTCACTTTGGAGATGGAGCTAGAGAGAAATCAGGTGTTGGAAACTTGACCGCCTCGAGTTCCAAACCTAAATAAAGTGTTGTTGGTAAATGGTTTAGCGCTAACCTTATAAGTATCACCAACTATGTGATCTAGGATTCAGGTCAACTTCACCAAGTCAATGCCTTGTTACAAATGAAAATAAGAAGTTGTAATGAGAGGAGTCGATCAAAAGACAATTGCTACTTATAAGAGTCTCGATAACACTAACTACTCTTTGTGTGCTCTATAGCCAAAGAAGAAAAAGGAAGTGAAACGGAACCAAAACTTGGTCATTTGCATCTTAGAGGATGAAAAGATCATATCCATGGAGGCTGTCAGAGGGATTCCAAAGCGTCAGATTGATGAAGGAAGAGTCTGTGGTGAATGTCAGGTTGGAAAGCAAACTAGAATGTCGCATCCAAAGACAAGACATCTAACCACCTATAAGGTGCTAGAACTTCTACATATGGATCTGATGGGTCCCATGCAGTATAAAGTCTTGGTGGAAAGAGATATGCCTATGTTGTTGTGGATGATTTTTCCAGATTCACCTGGATAAACTTCATTAGGGAAAAATCTGATGTATTTGATGTCTATGGAGATTGGATAATTATAGTAAAATTGATGATCTTTGTCTTAATATCTTCGAATTTCACCATTAAAAAAATTGACCTATCACCAGCTAGAATCAAATCACAATTATGGATCTAAAAATTTAGATGTAAAGTTGACAAAATGTGGTGGTGTCCCTAACAAACTCGCATAATGTATTCATGGGTTCTGAAGGAGGTATCCAATCAATAGCACTTAATATATCCTTCTGCAGTATATTTTGACTATAAAAGGTCATATCAAGACAAAACCAAATATTTGTTATACCAAGTAGAATTAGTCCATGGTGTCTTGCAAACTCAATCGAGAAACAATCAAAATTCTCCTTATCTTCTTTGTTTGGTTCAGCTGCTTGTCTTGTGTTATCAACAACTAAAGTTGTGAAATGAGAAGTTTCTGACATCTTCATCCGCCAATAGTATGTCACTACATCCGGGAGTACTCATGTCATCAAGAGTATCCTCCACATGTTGTCTACTTGCGGACCGTTGAACCAACTAAATCAACCGTATGATGGAGAATGATATTTGCCCCTGAATATAGATGCGATTATGGTAAATAAACCACCTTCCAAAATCCTTACCATGCATGACAGAGGCGCAAACAACACTATGACTCTTTTAATAATAGCGTTGGCATTATGAAAGTCGAAGTCAGGTAGTCTCCACCCATACCAAACCCGGGCCCAAAGTAGAAAAAGCACAGAGATGCTATGGCATGTTCTGTTCCCAAAAGAAAATCAATAACCAATTGAAAAGATGCTCATGGTCATGAGTGTGATGCCATAGACTCTTTTCTTCCTCGTCATATCACCAATCCAGCTAAAGAAAAACTGCCCTAGAAAAAATGAGGTGGTATCCATAACAAACTCTCATAATGTGATTTTTTTTTATTTCTAAAGTAAAGAGAAAATCTATAATCACTTGTTATGATCATTTATATTTTAAAAAAATTAAATGTTAAACGAAAATGCTCACATAAAGAGGAAAAGATAAATAAAAATAGTTTTTTCATTTTTTATAAAGATTCCATTAACACGCATTATTTATAACTATTATGATTATAATCATAAAATTCAAATATTATCATACTTAAAATTCATAAAATTTGAATGATCGATATTCTCGAACCGAGACGTAAGTAGGTTTGGAAGGTAACAAAGTCCGAGATGAAGTCAAGATTTTGCGGTGAATTTAGTATCCTTATCATTAGTAATTTGAATTTAAGCCCATTTGACTCTACTTTTACCATCGCGGTGGTAATAATATTTCCCCTTTGGGAATAATTTTTTTTAATTATTTTTTATATTTTCAATTCAAATTTAATAACCTTCGTGTTGAATAATTCTTTTAATATAATTGTTGATGAAGAGTGCTATCGAAAATGCACCCATGTATGCTTCCTAGAAAGTCTTCACCATCAATAGATATGTTATGAATTTTTATGGCATGATGAAACAATTTTGGAGGACTATTTCAAATGGTATGTTATGCTTATGCCACTTGCCACTATAACGCTCTTTGTCTGGGCTAGGCTTCCTCACCAATATCATTGAGTTCTAGGTCAACGTAGAACTCATTTGACTAAAAACAAAAATAACAATTTTGGAGATTGGACAATTATAATAAAATTGACGACCTTTGTCTTAATATCTTCGAATTGCAAAATTAAAAAAAATTGACCTATCACCATTAATGAAAAGGAAAAGAGAAAATGATGAATATTTGAATGTGCGAAAGGTGTGTTGTAAGTAAACTTAAACGGTTTTTATAAGTTATACTTAAGATACAAAATTGTCTTCTAATTTTATGTATTTGTAAAGTTTTATAATTATATTTTGCACTAAACAATGTACAAAATTAATAGTTCTTTCTCATCCTTAATTTTTTAGCAAATCATACACACTTTAAAAATCTGGGAAAAGAATATTGTAACTATTGTTGGATCCCTTGACTAGCGATAAAATCCAGCTACAATTAAAAGGTTAAAACGAGATTTTTTTAAACATTAGATTCTTGTTCATCCACGTTAACCTTATATACCTATGAAGTCAAACTTAAATTTTATAACAAAAATATGAAAATAAGTGACTCTAAAAATCGCTTAATTTTAATGAAATGTTGGTGCAACACATTTTATTATTTGTTTATTAAAATATTATGCAAATAGAACACTATTGTAATAGAATACACGCAAATGGAAAATTCACAACAAAAAAAACATTTACGTAATGTTATATACAATGTTAATGTTGATTAAATTGAAAATTATTTATTTAAAATAAATCTCTCAACACAATTTCAAAAATCGAATCACAACTATGGAGGTTGAAATTTAGATGCAAAAGTTGACAAAATGTGGTGGTGTCCATAACAAACCTCATAATGTATTTATAGTTTCAAGGAGGTATCCAATCAATAGCACTTAATATATCCTTCCGCAATATATTTTGGCTATAGAAGTTCATATCAAGAGAGAACCAAATATTTTTAATACCAAGTAGAATTAGTCCATGGTGTCTTGCAACTCCATCGAGAAACAGGTCAAATTTCTCCTTATCTTCTTTGTATGGTTCACCGTTGTGTTGTGTTCTCAACAAGTAAAGTTGTGAAATGAGAATTTCGACATCTTCATCCGCCAATAGTATGTCACGCAATCGGGAGTACTCATGTCATCAAGAGTATCCTCCACATGTTTTCTCTTGGACCTGAACCAACTAGATCAACCCACAGATGAGAATGATATTTGGCCCTTAATATAGATGCGACTAACATGGTAACTAAACCACGGCAAAATCCTAACCACCGCATGACAGAGGCAGAACACTATGACTCTTTTAATCATAAGCGTGACATTATGGAAGTCAAGTCGTAGTCTCTACCCATACCAAACCTGAGCCCAAAGCAGAAATAGCACAAAGATGCTATGGCATATTTTGTAATGTGCCCAAAAGAAAATCCATAACCAATTGAAAAGATGCTCATGGTCATGAGTGTGATGCCATAGACTCTTTTCTTCCTCGTCATATCACCAATCCAGCTAAAGAAAAACTGGCCTAGAAAAAATGAGGTGGTGTCCATAACAAACTCTCATAATGTGATTTTTTTTTATTTCTAAAGTAAAGAGAAAATCTATAATCACTTGTTATGATCATTTATATTTTAAAAAAAATTAAATGTTAAACGAAAATGCTCACATAAAGAGGAAAAGATAAATAAAAATAGTTTTTTCATTTTTATAAAGATTCCATTAACACGCATTATTTATAATTATTATGATTATAATCATAAAATTCAAATATTATCATACTTAAAATTCATAAAATTTGAATGATCGATATTCTCGAATCTGAGATGTAAGTAAGGTTGTGGAAGGTAACAAAGTCGAGATGAAGTCAAGATTTTGCGTGAATTTAGTATCCTTATCATTAGTAATTTGAATTTAAGCCCATTTGACTCTACTTTTACCATCGCGGTGGTAATAATATTTCCCTTGGGAATAATTTTTTAATTATTTTGATATTTTCAATTCAAATTTAATAACCTTCGTGTTGAATAATTCTTTTAATATAATTGTTGATGAAGAGTGCTATCGAAAATGCACCCCATGGCGCTTCTAGAAAGTCTTCACCATCAATAGATATGTTATGAATTTTTTATGGCATGATGAAACAATTTGGAGGACTATTTCGCAAATGGTATGTTATTTATGCCACTTGCCACTATAACGTTCTTTGTCTTGGGCTAGGCTTCCTCACCAATATCATTGAGTTCTAGGTCAACGTAGAACCATTTGACTAAAAACAAAATAACAATTTTGGAGATTGGACAATTATAATAAAATTGACGACCTTTGTCTTAATATCTTCGAATTGCAAAATTAAAAAATTGACCTATCACCATTAATGAAAAGGAAAAGAAAATGATGAATATTTGAATGTGCAAGCATGTGGGTTGTTGTAAGTAAACTTAAAACGGTTTTTATAAGTTATACTTAAGATACAAAATTGTCTTCTAATTTTATGTATTTGTAAAGTTTTATAATTATATTTTGCACTAAACAATGTACAAAATTAATAGTTCTTTCTCATCCTTAATTTTTAGCAAATCATACACACTTTAAAAATCGGTGGAAAAGAATATTGTAACTATTGTTGGATCCCTTGACTAGCGATAAAATCCAGCTACAATTAAAAGGTTAAACGAGATTTTTTAAAACATTAGATTCTTGTTCATCCACGTTAACCTTATATACCTATGAAGTCAAACTTAAATTTTATAACAAAAATATGAAAATAAGTGACTCTAAAATCGCTTAATTTAATGAAATGTTGGTGCAACACATTTTATTATTTGTTTATTAAAATATTATGCAAATAGAACACTATTGTAATAGAATACATCGCAAATGGAAAATTCACAACAAAAAAAACATTTACGTAATGTTATATACAATGTTAATGTTGATTAAATTGAAAATTATTTATTTAAAATAAATCTCTCAACACAATTAAAATCGAATCAAAACTATGGAGGTTGAAATTTAGATGCAAAGTTGACAAAATGTGGTGGTGTCCATAACAAACTCGCATAATGTATTTATAGTTTCAGGGAGGTATCCAATCAATAGCACTTAATATATCCTTCCAATATATTTTGGCTATAGGTTCATATCAAGAGAGAACCAAATTTTTTAATACCAAGTAATTAGTCCATGGTGTCTTGCAACCCATCGAGAAACAGTCAAATTTCTCCTTATCTTCTTTGTATGGTTCATTGCTTTGTTGTTCTCAACAAGTAAAGTTGTGAAAAGAATTTCGACATCTTCATCCGCTATAGTATGTCATGCAACCGGAGTACTCATGTCATCAAGAGTATCCTCCACATGTTGTTCTTCGGACCGTTGAACCAACTAGATCAACCGCGATGATGGAGAATGATATTTGGCCCTTAATATAGATGCGACTAACATGGTAACTAAACCACCGCCAAAATCCTAACCAACGCATGACGAGGCAGTAACACTATGACTCTTTAATCATAAGCGTTGACATTATGGAAGTCAAGTCGTAGTACCAATACCAAACCCGAGCCCAAAGCGTAAATAGCACAAGATGCTATGGCATATTTTGTAATGTGCCCAAAAGAAAATCCATAACCAATTGAAAAGATGCTCATGGTCATGAGTGTGATGCCATAGACTCTTTCTTCCTCGTCATATCACCAATCCAAATAAAGAAAAGTTGCCCTAGAAAGGAACCGAGAAAGAAGAAAAAATGAGGTGGTGTCCATAACAAACTCAATAATGTGATTTTTATTTATTTCTAAAGTAAAAAGAAAAGCTATAATCACTTGTTATGCTCATTTATATCTAAAAATATTTAAATGTTAAACGAAAATGCTCACATAAAGAGGAGAAGATAAATAAAATAGTTTTTTTCATTTTTATAAAGATTCCATTAACACGCATTATTTATAACTATTGAGATTATAATCATTAAATTCAAATATTATCAATACTTAAAATGCATAAAATTTGAATGATCGATATTCTCGATTCGAGATGTAAGTAATGCTTGTAGGTAACAAAGTCTCGGGATGAAGTCAAGATTTTATGGTGAATTTAGTATCCTCATCATTAGTAATTTGAATTTTAGCCCATTTGACTCTACTTTTACCATCGAGTAATAATATTTCCCCTTTGGGAATAATTTTTTTAGTATATTTTATATTTTCAATTCAAATTTAATAACCTTCGTGTTGAATAATTATTTTAATATAATTGTTGATGAAGAGTACTATTGAAAATGCAATGGCCTTTCCAAGTAAGTCTTCACCATCAATAGATATATGAGTTCTTTATGGCATGATGAATCAATTTTGGAGGACTATTTCTACAAATGGTATGTTAATGTTTATGCCACTTGCCACTATAACGTTCTTTGTCTTGGGCTAGGCTTCCTCACCAATATCATTGAGTTCTAGATCAAGGTAGAACTCGTTTGACTGGAAATAAAAATAACAATTTGAAGATTCACAATTATTGTAAATTGACGACCTTTGTCTTAATATCTTGGAATTGCATAATTAAAAATTGACCTATCACCATTAATGAAAAGGAAAGAGAAAATGATGAAGATTTGAATGTGCAAGTGTGCGTGTGTAAGTAAAAACTTAAAATTGGTTTTTTTTATAAGTTGTACTTAAGATACAAAATCTGTCTTCTAATTTTATGTATTTGTAAAGAATATAATTATATTTTGCATTAAACAATGTATGTATATTAGTTCTTTCTCATCCTTAATTTTTAGCTAATCATACACACTTTAAAAATCGGTTGGAAAGAATATTGTAACTATTGTTGGATCCTTGACTAGCGATAAAATCCATCTACAATTAAAAAGGTTAAAACTAAGACTTTTTAAAACATTAGATTCTTGTTCATCCACGTTAACCTTATATACCCATGAAGTCAAACTTAAATTTTATAACAAAAATATGAAAATAAGTTACTCTAAAAATCGTTAATTTTAATGAAATGTTGGTGAAACACATTTTATTATTTGTTTATTAAAATATTATGCAAATAACACTATTGTAATAGAATACATCGCAAAACAGAAAATTCACAACAAAAACATTTACGTAATGTTATATACAATGTTAATGTTGATTAAATTGAAAAATTATTTATTTAAAATAAATCTCAACACAATTCTAAAATCGAATCACACCATGGAGGTTGAAATTTAGATGCAAAGTTGACAAAAAATGTGGTGGTGTCCATAAAAACTCGTGACAATGTATTCATGGTTTCGAAGGTATCAATCAATAGCACTTAATATATCCTTCGCGATATATTTTGGCTATAAAAGGTCATATCAGAGAGAACCAAATATTTGTTATACCACGTGAGAATTAGTCCATGGTGTCTTGCAACCCATCGAGAAATTAAATTTCTCCTTATCTTCTTTGTATAGTTCACCGCTTGTGTTAGGTTCTCAACAACTGTTGTGAATGAGAAGTTCGACATCTTCATCCGCCATAGTATGTCATTGCAACCTGAAGTATCATGTCATCAAGAGTATCCTCCACATGTTGTGCGCCGCGGACCGCAAACCAACTAGATCAACCGTATGATGGAAATGATATTTGGCCCTTAATATAGATGCGACAACATGGTAAATAAACCACCCACCAAAAATCCTAACCACTACATGACAGGACTGCAGTAACACTATGACTCTTTTAATCATAAGCGTTGACATTATGGAAGTCAAGTCGTAGTCTCCACCCATACCAAACCCGAGCCCAGCGTAAAAAGCACAAAGATGCTATGGCATGTTCTGGGTGTGCCCAAAAGAAAATGCATAACCAATTGAAAAGATATCATGGTCCCGAGTGTGATGCTATAGACTCTTTTCTTCCCTCATCGATCACCAATCCATCTAAAGAAAAGCTGCCCTAGAGGAGCCGCAGAAGAAGAAAAATGAGGTGGTGTCCATAATAAACTCGCATAATGTGATTTTTTATTTATTTCTAAAGTAAAATGAAAAGCTATAATCACTTGTTATGCTCATTTATATCTAAAAATATTTAAATGTTAAACGAAAATGCTCACATAAAGAGGAGAAGATAAATAAAATAGTTTTTCATTTTTTATAAAGATTCCATTAACACGCATTATTTATAACTATTGAGATTATAATCATTAAATTCAATATTATCAATACTTAAAATGCATAAAATTTGAATGATCGATATTCTCGATTCGAGACAGTAAGTAATGCTTGGGAAGGTAACTAAGTCTCAGGATGAAGTCAAGATTTTATGGTGAATGTAGTTGCCCATCATTAGTAATTTGAATTTTAGCCCATTTGACTCTACTTACCATGGAGCCGTAATAATATTTCACCCTTTGGGAATATTTTTTTAGTATATGTTATATTTTCAATTCAAATTTAATAACCTTCGTGTTGAATAATTATTTTAATATAATTGTTGATGAAGAGTACTATTGAAAATGCACCCCATGGCCTTTCCTAGTAAGTCTTCACCATCAATAGATATATTATGAGTTCTTTTATGGCATGATGAATCAATTTTGGAGGACTATTTCGCAAATGGTATGTTAATGTTTATGCCACTTGCCACTATAACGTTCTTTGTCTTGGGCTAGGCTTCCTCACTAATATCATTGAGTTCTAGATTGGAGAACTCATTTGACCGAAATAAAAATAACAATTTTGAAGATTCGACAATTATTGTAAAATTGACGACCTTTGTCTTAATATCTTGGAATTGCATAATTAAAAAAAATTGACCTATCACCATTAATGAAAAGGAAAAGAGAAAATGATGAAGACTTGAATATGCGTAGCGTGTGTTGTAAGTAAAGTTAAAATTGGTTTTTTTTTATAAGTTGTACTTAAGATACAAAACACTGTCTTCTAATTTTATGTATTTGTACAGTAATATAATTATATTTTGCATTAAACAATGTACAAAATTAATAGTTCTTTCTCATCCTTAATTTTTTAGCTAATCATACACACTTTAAAAATCGGTTGGAAAAAGAATATTGTAACTATTGTTGGATCCTTGACTAGCGATAAAATCCATCTACAATTGAAAAGGTTAAAACTAAGACTTTTTAAAACATTAGATTCATGTTCATCCACGTTAACCTTATATACCCATGAAGTCAAACTTAAATTTTATAACAAAAATATGAAAATAAGTTACTCTAAAAATCGTTAATTTTAATGAAATGTTGGTGAAACACATTTTATTATTTGTTTATTAAAATATTATGCAAATAGAACACTATTGTAATAGAATACAACGCAAACGGAAAATTCACAAAAAAAAACATTTACGTAATGTTATATACAATGTTAATGTTGATTAAATTGAAAAATTATTTATTTAAAATAAATATCTCAACACAATCGCAAAAATCGAATCACAACTATGGAGGTTGAAATTTAGATGCAAAAGTTGACAAAAATGTGGTGTCCATAAAAACTCGCATAATGTATTCATGGTTTCAAGGAGGTATCCAATCAATAGCACTTAATATATCCTTCGCAATATATTTTGGCTATAAAGGTCATATCAAGAGAGAACCAAATTTTTTATACCACGTAGAATTAGTCCATGGTGTCTTGCAAACCCATCGAGAAACAACAAATTCTCCTTATCTTCTTTGTATAGTTCAGCTGTCAGGTTGTGTTCTCAACAACTAAAGTTGTGAATGAGAATTTCGACATCTTCATCCGCCAATAGTATGTCATTGCAACCGAAAGTACTCATGTCATTAAGAGTATCCTCCACATGTTGTCGCCAGGACCGTTGAACCAACTAGATCAACCGCTATGATGGAGAATGATATTTGGCCCTTATAGATGCGACTAACATGGTAAATAAACCACCGCAAAAATCCTAACCACTACATGACAGCAGCAGTAACACTATGACTTTTTAATCATAAGCGTTGACATTATGGAAGTCAAGTCGTAGTCTCCACCCATACCAAACCCGAGCCCAAAGCGTAAAACACAAAGATGTTATGGCATAGTTTGTGGTGTGCCCAAAAGAAAATGCATAACCAATTGAAAAGATACTCAGGGTCCTGAGTGTGATGCTATAGACTCTTTTCTTCCTCATCGTATCACCAATCCATCTAAAGAAAAGCTGCCCTAGAAAGGAGCCGCAGAAAGAAGAAAAAATGAGGTGGTGTCCATAACAAATTCGCATAATGTGATTTTTTATTTATTTCTAAAGTAAAAATGAAAAGCTATAATCACTTGTTATGCTCATTTATATCTAAAAAATATTTAAATGTTAAACGAAAATGCTCACATAAAGAGGAGAAGATAAATAAAAATAGTTTTTCTCATTTTTTATAAAGATTCCATTAACACGCATTATTTATAACTATTGAGATTATAATCATTAAATTCAAATATTATCAATACTTAAAATGCATAAAATTTGAATGATCGATATTCTCGATTCGAGACAGATGTAATGCTTGTGGAAGGTAACTAAGTCTCGAGGATGAAGTCAAGATTTTATGGTGAATGTAGTAGCCTCATCATTAGTAATTTGAATTTTAGCCCATTTGACTCTACTTTTACCATGGAGCCGGTAATAATATTTCACCCTTTAGAATATTTTTTTTAGTATATGTTATATTTTCAATTCAAATTTAATAACCTTCGTGTTGAATAATTATTTTAATATAATTGTTGATGAAGAGTACTATTGAAAATGCACCCATGGCCTTCCTAGTAAGTCTTCAAGATCAATAGATATGTTATGAGTTCTTTTATGGCATGATGAATCAATTTTGGAGGACTATTTCGCAAATGGTATGTTAATGTTTATGCCACTTGCCACTATAACGTTCTTTGTCTTGGCTAGGCTTCCTCACCAATATCATTGAGTTCTAGATCAAGGTAGAACTCATTTGACGAAATAAAAATAACAATTTTGAAGATTCGACAATTATTGTAAAATTGACGACCTTTGTCTTAATATCTTGGAATTGCATAATTAAAAAATTGACCTATCACCATTAATGAAAAGGAAAAGAGAAATGATGAAGATTTGAAATGTGCGTGTGTGTTGTAAGTAAAGTTAAAATTGGTTTTTTTAAGTTGTACTTAAGATACAAAACTGCTTCTAATTTTATGTATTTGTACAGAATATAATTATATTTTGCATTAAACAATGTACAAAGTTAATAGTTCTTTCTCATCCTTAATTTTTAGCTAATATACACACTTTAAAAATCGGTTGGAAAAAGAATATTGTAACTATTGTTGGATCCCTTGACTAGCGATAAAATCCATCTACAATTGAAAAGGTTAAAACTAAGACTTTTTAAAACATTAGATTCATGTTCATCCACGTTAACCTTATATACCCATGAAGTCAAACTTAAATTTTATAACAAAAATATGAAAATAAGTTACTCTAAAAATCGATTAATTTTAATGAAATGTTGGTGAAACACATTTTATTATTTGTTTATTAAAATATTATGCAAATAGAACACTATTGTAATAGAATACACGCAAACGGAAAATTCACAACAAAAAAAACATTTACGTAATGTTATATACAATGTTAATGTTGATTAAATTGAAAAATTATTTATTTAAAATAAATCTCAACACAATTCCGCAAAAATCGAATCACAACTATGGAGGTTGAAATTTAGATGCAAAAGTTGACAAAAATGTGGTGGTGTCCATAAAAACTCGCATAATGTATTCATGGTTTCAAGGAGGTATCCAATCAATAGCACTTAATATATCCTTCTCGTATATTTTGGCTATAAAAGGTCATATCAAGAGAGAACCAAATATTTGTTATACCACGAGAATTAGTCCATGGTGTCTTGCAAACCCATCGAGAACAATGCAATTTCTCCTTATCTTCTTTGTATAGTTCAAGCTGGTTGTGTTCTCAACAACTAAAGTTGTGAAATGAGAAGTTCCGACATCTTCATCCGCCAATAGATGTCATCTGAACCGAAAGTACTATGTCATCAAGAGTATCCTCCACATGTTGCTCGCTGGGACCGTTGAACCAACTAGATCAACCGCGATGATGGAGAATGATATTTGGCCCTTAATATAGATGCGACTAACATGGTAAATAAACCACCGACCAAAATCCTAACCACTACATGACAGACCGCAGAATACTCTACTCTTTTAATCATAAGCGTTGACATTATGGAAGTCAAGTCGTAGTCTCCACCCATACCAAACCCGAGCAAAAATAAAAGATGTTATGGCATGTTCTGTGGTGTGCCCAAAAGAAATGCATAACCAATTGAAAAGATACTCATGGTCACGAGTGTGATGCTATAGACTTTTTCTTCCTCATCGATCACCAATCCATCTAAAGAAAAGCTGCCCTAGAAAGACCGCAAAGAAGAAAAATGAGGTGGTGTCCATAACAAATTCGCATAATGTGATTTTTTATTTATTTCTAAAGTAAAAATGAAAAGCTATAATCACTTGTTATGCTCATTTATATCTAAAAAATATTTAAATGTTAAACGAAAATGCTCACATAAAGAGGAGAAGATAAATAAAAATAGTTTTTCTCATTTTTTATAAAGATTCCATTAACACGCATTATTTATAACTATTGAGATTATAATCATTAAATTCAATATATTATCAATACTTAAAATGCATAAAATTTGAATGATCGATATTCTCGATTCGAGACATAGTAATGCTTGTGGAAGGTAACTAAGTCTCGTGATGAAGTCAAGATTTTATGGTGAATGTAGTTGCCTCATCATTAGTAATTTGAATTTTAGCCCATTTGACTCTACTTTTACCATGGAGCCGGTAATAATATTTCACCCTTTAGGGAATATTTTTTTTTAGTATATGTTATATTTTCAATTCAAATTTAATAACCTTCGTGTTGAATAATTATTTTAATATAATTGTTGATGAAGAGTACTATTGAAAATGCACCCCATGGCCTTTCCTAGTAAGTCTTCACCATCAATAGATATGTTATGAGTTCTTTTTATGGCATGATGAATCAATTTTGGAGGACTATTTCTGCAAATGGTATGTTAATGTTTATGCCACTTGCCACTATAACGTTCTTTTGTCTTGGGCTAGGCTTCCTCACAATATCATTGAGTTCTAGATCAAGTAGAACTCATTTGACCGGAAATAAAATAAATAATTTTGAAGATTGACAATTATTGTAAAATTGACGACCTTTGTCTTAATATCTTGGAATTGCATAATTAAAAAAAATTGACCTATCACCATTAATGAAAAGGAAAAGAGAAAATGATGAAGATTTGAATGTGTAAAGCGTGTGTTGTAAGCAGTTAAAATTGGTTTTTTTTATAAGTTGTACTTAAGATACAAACTGCTTCTAATTTTATGTATTTGTACAAGAATATAATTATATTTTGCATTAAACAATGTACAAAGTTAATAGTTCTTTCTCATCCTTAATTTTTTAGCTAATCATACACACTTTAAAAATCGGTTGGAAAAAGAATATTGTAACTATTGTTGGATCCCTTGACTAGCGATAAAATCCATCTACAATTGAAAAGGTTAAAACTAAGACTTTTTTAAAACATTAGATTCTTGTTCATCCACGTTAACCTTATATACCCATGAAGTCAAACTTAAATTTTATAACAAAATATGAAAATAAGTTACTCTAAAATCGTTAATTTTAATGAAATGTTGGTGAAACACATTTTATTATTTGTTTATTAAAATATTATGCAAATAGAACACTATTGTAATAGAATACATCGCAAACGGAAAATTCACAACAAAAAAACATTTACGTAATGTTATACAATGTTAATGTTGATTAAATTGAAAATTATTTATTTAAAATAAATCTCAACACAATTTCGCAAAAATCGAATCACAACTGGAGGTTGAAATTTAGATGCAAAAGTTGACAAAAATGTGGTGGTGTCCATAAAAACTCGATAATGTATTCATGGTTTCAAGGAGGTATCCAATCAATAGCACTTAATATATCCTTCCGCAATATATTTTGGCTATAAAGGTCATATCAAGAGAGAACCAAATATTTGTTATACCACGAATTAGTCCATGGTGTCTTGCAAACCCATCGAGAAATGTCACAAATTTCTCCTTATCTTCTTTGTATGGTTCAACATTGTTTGTTCTCAACAACTAAAGTTGTGAAATGAAGTTTCCGATCTTCATCCGCCAATAGTATGTCATTGCAACCGGAAGTACTCATGTCATCAAGAGTATCCTCCACATGTTGTCCGTCATGGGACCGTTGAACCAACTAGATCAACCGCTGTATGATGGAGAAATGATATTTGGCCCTTAATATAGATGCGACTAACATGGTAAATAAACCACCGACCAAAATCCTAACCACTACGATGAGGACCGCAGTAACACTATGACTCTTTAATCATAAGCGTTGACATTATGGAAGTCAAGTCGTAGTTCCACCCATACCAAACCCGAGCCCAAAGCGTAAAAAGCACAAAGATGCTATGGCATGCTCGGTGTGCCCAAAAGAAAATCCATAACCATTGAAAAGATGCTGTGGTCCGAGTGTGATGCTATGACTCTTTTCTTCCTCATCGATCACCAATCCATCTAAAGAAAAGCTGCCCTAGAAAGGACAGAAGAAGAAAAATGAGGTGGTGTCATAACAAACTCAGATAATGTGATTTTTTATTTATTTCTAAAGTAAAAAGAAAAGCTATAATCACTTGTTATGCTCATTTATATCTAAAAATATTTAAATGTTAAACAAAATGCTCACATAAAGAGGAGAAGATAAATAAAAAGTTTTTTCATTTTTTATAAAGATTCCATTAACACGCATTATTTATAACTATTGAGATTATAATCATTAAATTCAAATATCAATACTTAAAATGCATAAAATTTGAATGATCGATATTCTCGATCCAAGACAAGAAGTAATGTGTGGAAGGTAACTAAGTCTCGTGGATGAAGTCAAGATTTTATGGTGAATTTAGTAGCCTCATCATTAGTAATTTGAATTTTAGCCCATTTGACTCTACTTTTACCATCGAGCCAGTAATAATATTTCCCCTTTGGGAATATTTTTTTTAGTATATGTTATATTTTCAATTCAAATTTAATAACCTTCGTGTTGAATAATTATTTTAATATAATTGTTGATGAAGAGTTCTATTGAAAATGCACCCCATGGCCTTCCTAGTAAGTCTTCACCATCAATAGATATGTTATGAGTTCTTTTATGGCATGATGAATCAATTTTGAGGACTATTTCGCAAATGGTATGTTAATGTTTATGCCACTTGCCACTATAACGCTCTTTTGTCTTGGGCTAGGCTTCTCACCAATATCATTGAGTTCTAGATCAAGGTAGAACTCATTTGACCGGAAATAAAAATAATTTGAAGATTGACAATTATTGTAAAATTGACGACCTTTGTCTTAATATCTTGAATTGCATAATTAAAAAATTGACCTATCACCATTAATGAAAAGGAAAAGAGAAAATGATGAAGATTTGAATGTGCGTATGTGTGTGTAAAGTAAACTAAAATTGGTTTTTTTTTATAAGTTGTACTTAAGATACAAAAACCGCTTCTAATTTTATGTATTTGTGCAAGAATATATAATATTTGCATTAAACAATGTACAAAAGTTAATAGTTATTTCTCATCCTTAATTTTTAGCTAATCATACACACTTTAAAAAATCGGTTGAAAAAGAATATTGTAACTATTGTTGGATCCCTTGACTAGCGATAAAATCCATCTACAATTAAAAAGGTTAAAACTAAGACTTTTTTAAAACATTAGATTCTTGTTCATCCACGCTAACCTTATATACCCATGAAGTCAAACTTAAATTTTATAACAAAAATATGAAAATAAGTTACTCTAAAAATCGGTTAATTTTAATGAAATGTTGGTGAAACACATTTTATTATTTGTTTATTAAAATATTATGCAAATAACACTATTGTAATAGAACAATCGCAAAACGGAAAATTCACAACAAAAAACATTTACGTAATGTTATATACAATGTTAATGTTGATTAAATTGAAAAATTATTTATTTAAAATAAATCTCTCAACACAATTTCGCAAAAATCGAATCACAACTATGGAGGTTGAAATTTAGATGCAAAAGTTGACAAAATGTGGGTGTCCATAACAAACTCGCATAATGTATTCATGGTTTCTCAAGGAGGTCCAATCAATAGCACTTAATATATCCTTCTCGCAATATATTTTGGCTATAAAAGGTCATATCAAGAGACGAACCAAATATGTTATACCACGTGAGAATTAGTCCATGGTGTTCGCAAACCCATCGAGAACAAATAAATTTCTCCTTATCTTCTTTGTATGGTTCAGTTGCTAGCAGGTTCTCAACAACTAAAGTTGTGAAATGAGAATTTTACATCTTCATCCTCAAATAGATAGTCATCGCAACCGGGACGGCACATCAAGAGTATCCTCCACATGATGTTCGCCATGGGACAGCTGAACCAACTAGATCAACCACAGATGATGGAGAATGATATTGGCCCTTAATATAGATGCGATTAAAATGGTAACCAAACCAACGCCAAAAATCCCAAACCAATTTACTATTGAGGCGCCAGAATACTACGACTCTTTTTAATCATAAGCGCCGACATTACGGAAGTTCAAGTCGTAGGTCTCTACCCATACCAAACCCGAGCCCAAAGAAGAAAAACACAAAGATGCTATATATTTGTAATGTGCCCAAAAGAAAATCCATAACCAATTGAAAAGATGCTCTGGTCACGAGTATGGATGCCATGTACTCTTTCTTCACGATCACCAATCCATCTAAAGAAAAGGCCTAGAAAGGAACCGCAGAAAGAAGAAAAATGAGGTGGTGTCATATAAAACTCACACATAATGTGATTTTATTTATTTCAGTAAAAAGAAAATCTATAATCACTTGTTATGCTCATTTATATCTAAAAATATTTAAATGTTAAACGAAAATGCTCACATAAAAGAGAAGATAAATAAAATAGTTTTTCATTTTTATAAAGATTCCATTAACACGCATTATTTATAACTATTAGATTATAATCATTAAATTCAAATATTATCATACTTAAAATGCCATAAAATTTGAATGATCGAGATTCTCGAATCCGAAGATAGAAGTAATGCTCAGGAAGGTAACTAAGTCTCGCATGAAATCAAGATTTTATGGTGAATTTTAGCCTCATCATTAGTAATTTGAATTTTAGCCCATTTGACTCTACTTTTACCATCGAACCCGGTAATAATATTTCCCTCGGGGAATAAATTTTTTAGTATATGTTATATTTTCAATTCAAATTTAATAACCTTCGTTGAATAATTTTTTAAAATAATTGTTGATGAAGAGTTCTATTGAAAATGCACTCATGGCCTTTCCTAGTAAGTCTTCACCATCAATAGATATGTTATGAGTTCTTTTTATGGCATGATGAAACAATTTTGAGGACTATTTCGCAAATGGTATGTTAATGTTTATGCCATTGCCACTATAACGTTCTTTGTCTTGGCTAGCTTCCTCATCAATATCATTGAGTTCTAGATCAGGTAGAACTCATTTGATAAAAATAAAAATAATAATTTTGGAGATTGGACAATTATAGTAAAATTGACGACCTTTGTCTATCTTCGAATCAACAATTAAAAAAATTGACCTATCACCATTAATGAAAAGGAAAGAAAATGATGAAGATTTGAAATGTAAGTGCGCGTGTTGTAAGTAAACTTAAAACTATTTTTTTTATAAGTTGTACTTAAGATAAAACGTCTTTCTAATTTATGTATTTGTACAAGAATTATATATTTTGCATTAAACAATTGTACAAAATTATTAGTTCTTTTCATCCTTAATTTTTAGCTAATCACACACTTAAAAATCGGGTTGGAAAAGAATATTGTTAACTATTGTTGATCCCTCGACTAGCTAAAAAATCCAGCTACAATTAAAAAGGCTAAAACTAAGACTTTTTAAAACATTAGATTCTTGTTCATCCATTAACCTTATATACCCATGTCAAACTTAAATTTTATAACAAAAAATATGGAAATAAGTTACTCTAAAAATCGTTAATTTTAATGAAATGTTGGTACAACACATTTTATTATTTGTTTATTAAAATATTATAAACAGAATTATTGAAATAGAACACTACAAATGGAAAATTCACAACAAAAAAAACATTTAAGTAACGTTATATACAATGTTAATGTTGATTGAAATTGAAAATTATTTATTTAAAATAAATCTCAACACAAGCAAAATCGAATCACAACTATGGAGGTTAAAATTTAGATGCAAAAGTTGACAAAATATGGTAGTGTCCATAAAAAACTCGTGATAATGTATTCATGGTTTCAGGAGGTATCCAATCAATAAAGACTTAATATATCCTTTCGAATATATTTTGGCTATAAAAGGTCATATCAAGACAAAACCAAATATGATGAAGATTTGAATTAGTCCATGGTGTCTTGCAAACTAAAACTTAAAATTGTTTTTTTATAAGTCAGACAGATACAAAATTGCTTTTCTAATTTTATGGATTCGCACAGCTTTTTATAATTATATTTTGCATTAAAATAATGTACAAAATTAATAGTTTTTCATCCTTAATTTTCTAGCTAATCACACACACTAACCGATCCCATGAATAAGGACGATTTCCAAGGGTTAGAAAAGAATATTGTTAAGAACCATTGTTGATCCTTGATAGCGATAAAATCCAGCCACAATTAAAAAGGCAATTGAGATTTTTAAAACATTAGATTCTTGTTCATCCATGCTAACCTTATATACCCATGAACTCAAGCTTAAATTTTATAACAAAATATGAAATAAGTTACTCAAAATCAGTTAATTTTTATGAAATGTTGGTACAACACATTTTATTATATTGTTGGTCAAAAATTATGTAAATCGATCACTATTGAAATGTATCATTAATTCCAAATGGAAATTTCACAACAAAAAAAAAAAACGTTGTTATAATGTTATATACCATTTTAATGTGAAAATTATTTATTTAAAATAAAGCTCAATAATTTCGCAAAAATCAATCACGTCTCATGGAGGTTGAAAAATTAGATGCAAAAT
>CM038795.1:157765789-157845424 GCA_021764765.1 Vicia sativa | reverse complement strand
ATTGAATACTTTGTGTTGTATTTGTCACATAGAAGACTCAAATTCAAAGGAATATTTTATTGTATAACCATAAAACTTTGCTCTAACTTGTAACTAGTAATTACATTTTTGTATCTGATAACTCAATGTTTTATACTCACATAAGACAATTTTGTTATCCTTTATTGTGTTTTGCACATGAATAAAATAACAGATAACTAATACAAAAGGCACTCAGCATTATGTCAACAACACTCTTCAAAGTTCACACCCTATTAGTTTTCAATATCTTTCCTTCTATAAAGTATTAATCAAATACTGATTTTGTATAAACATATTGAAGAATGAAGATTTACAAAGCTCTTGAATTTTCTTTCAATCAAGCATTAATTAGTGCAACATTATTTCAGTCTGTGCTCATCAACGCAGCAATTACTTCAACACCGCCTTTTGCTGGTGTGATTTTAGGCGATGTTAATTACCACCCGTTTGTTCTTCCTCCATTCCCACGGCTTCTCAGGATTTCAAGCCCATAATCCAACGCGCTTTGATCTCGCCTTTCTCCCACTAATGTAAGAACATAAGAAAGTTAGACATATAGCTTTTGAAAATGAAGAAAACTCGATGCACATTTGAAAATTGTTCGAGATATATGATACTATAACGTAGTAAACATTTGATATAAAGTTTCATATTTTCACTGCAAAACCAAACACACGCTATATATGTTTTGAAAGCCGCCTAACGATTTCAATACATCGTTAGCGCCACCGCTTTCTAGTTCAGGTCGCTTGTCGAGGGTTGTATAGTGCCATGCTTTTCTTTTAGCATAAATTCCTATCATAAAAGAAAATCAACATGAGAAAACTTTGACAGTGATAAGATGCCTAGAGTTAGAATGTATAAAATGAATACCTGTACAAAATGTTATTGCAATAGATGTCACCTACGCAGCGTTGATACCGATCTTCCTCCATAAACAAGAACCTCAAAGACTTTCCTTGAAGAATCTTTGTCAGTTCGATTTTTGCTTCTTTTTCCATATGGCATTGCGCTTTCGCATCGATCTCTGATTAATTTCTAGAGTTCATCAATATTCAATACTATAGACGTAAACTGTATGCAAGACTCGATCAATACTATTGTGTTTGTTTGATAGTTACCTTAGTCGAATCCGATACTTTTAGCTAAGATTTCATCATTCTCAAATGGAATCATCCTAAACAAGAAAACAATCAAAATGAAAATAATGTAGAATTTGATCTCAGAAACAAAGACATAGAGTTAGGAAGAACTATAAACCAACCGTATCCCGTGATCGATAATCTGTTTGTGAAATGCATCCGCCTCACGTAGTCCCTTCTAGAACGAGCTTCTGATCGATGCAAGGCTGTTTCGGACATTGCGAGGGAGAACTGATGACTCTCTAGGTCTGCTGTGCTAATATAAACTGTTACAGTATCACCATCTGCCACTGCTTTTGCATCAACCAGTCCAAGTGCAAAACCATGAATATCAACTACCACAAGTTCATCATAACTATATCTATGCTTATAATTTAACAAGATTGAATCATCATTTTAGTATCTGAAATCATATATGTCTTGAGATTGAAAATCATTGATCACAAACAAACTCATTTAGATCAATCAATTTCATCTCATAGAAAGGCTAATGCTATGGAAAACCTCATAATCCCTAAAATCATTTTAGAATTCTGGGTATCTTAGAAACAAAAGTAGTTCAAATTCAAGAGTTTTAGAGACTAAATTGATGATTTACTCTATGCAGACGCTGCCTTTTAAGTTTTCTGAGGTCAGGTAAGTCACCGCTTAAATATGACAAAACATAGAGATCATATTTTCCCATGATTTAACCATGACAACTATTTTATAAGGTCCTATTTAGCCAATGATTTAATTGTGTCAAATTTAGGCTCGGTATGGCAGTCCACTTTGCACGCCCTTAAAGACGATCTGACCCTATGTGATAGTAGTTTAATTCTTACCGGCAAGGTGTGCATTTCATATTTGACTCCATGAGGTAAAGACGTAGGAGGTTGAGCAGTTACTTCAACTAGGGTATGTGGTAGGAAGACCATAGAAAGTCAACAAACCCTATCAAACAAGCAACATAAAATTGATAAGTAATGACAAATGCTTCTGTTATATCATCGCGAATTTGGATTTATTGTCATTATTTCAGGCATTCACACAGTCAGCAATTCCATCTGATTTCAATGCAAATTTGAAATTTGGACCGACTGATTGCGTGAATGCGCAGATCAACAAACCGAATCAACACCATCATCATTGAAACTGATAAACAAATGAATTAAGTAGAATTGAAGTTTGGAAGTACATGAAAACCTCAACATCAGCTTTCTTATGGCCTTTCAAGGTAAGAATAACAAGCCTAGCTGCTTCTTCAGGTGTTCTAGGTGGAGGTTTTGCATCTTTCCAAGCATCCACTAACTTTCTAAACCTAATTCAAAAACAGTACACAAATTTACAATAACTTTTCACAATAATCAATTTAACTACCATATGAATAACAGGATGATGACTATACTATACACATACTCAATTAAGGTTTTTTCGATGACACAACATGTTTGCTTAGTCCTTCCGGAACCTAAAAAACAAAATTTAAGGTAAAATTGAACATAATTGAAGATGTTTTTTTAAGGAAGATGATAGGTTACAGGTACCTGTGAGGTGTTTCGAAGTGAAAGAGATCATGGGCGAGAGCTGAAAGACCAACGGTGGAAGAAGAAACACCGTGACCAAGTGATTGTGGATCAGAAGTTGTTGGTTTGCAACATTGACCGTAGAGGAATCTGAGAGCGTTTCCCATTGTTTTGATTTTGGAAGAATAATTGAAACTTTGAATAGAGGAGAGAGAAAGAATCGAGATGGAGAAAATCTAGGAGTGACAAGTAATGTTGTGTTCGGAATTGGGATCTGATACCTCAATAGAAGGAAAAATAGGTTGACACGTGGTGAGTTTTATTTGTTGTGGTTTCTTTAGGTAGTTTTTAAATGTGACATGTCTTTGTCAAAGGTTTGACGTAAATAATGGAAAAGTGTGTACTTGCTGTGTTAACGGCACTGAATTTAATGTTGGTTTATGTATGTCGACATGGAATGGAACGTTGCTATTGGGTGTAGAAAAAGATATTATGTGAGTATTTTATAAATCAAGTCTCAAAATCATGCAAGATATACTCTTTCTTCCTTTTAATTTTCATACTTCTCAATATTAGAAAGGCAACTTAAAAAAATAATATATTTATCATTTTTTTTAAGGGTTATAGTTATTTATCCTCCCATAATATAGTGCGAATTTTAATTTATCTCCTTTAAAAAAATGTTTGATCACCTCTTTAAACGTTAAAATTTTAAGTTTTTCTTTTATATATAAAAATTACCTCTTTAAAATATATATTTTTAATTTACCACCTGGTTTTTACTAGATAAGAGGGTCTCTAAAATTATATGTAGTCAAAAAATATTTTTAAAGAGGATAAATCAAAATCGCCTACATCGTAGCAAAGGTAAATAACTATTAACCATTTTCTTAATTTATCATTACCTTTATCATTTTTCTTTCTTAAACACTCATCAATCAACGCACAATTAAAAAGAACGGATAATTGAACTTATAGTAAAATAATAATTAAATAGAAACAAATGTTTTTAATATAACAATTAAAAGGAATAAAGGGCATAAAAGAGTTAAACGTGGGATTGAAGTTTGCTAGTTACTCCTTTGATTTGTTACCCTCTTGTTGTATGGTTCATTTAACCTATTATCAATCCATATTTTTGTTACCCTCTTGTTGATTATGATAATCAATTAGTGTTTAGTGTTGAATATTTGACAAAATTCACGATAATATTTGGTTAGTTATGATTCTTAGTGTGTTTTAGTTACGAAGATAAGAATTAATTTTATAAAATAGATTTTCAATAAAAGTGAATTGAAGATAAACTTATTTTATTTATATTTAAATAAATTATTATTCGAGTTCGATTCTTAAAGTGAAAAAGACTTATAAATCAATGAGTCATCTCTCCGAATCATAAAATTAGATTAATAGATTTAATATGTGATCGAAACCGATTGTCTAAATTCAAAAACTATATGTAAATTGAACAAAAAATAATATATTTTAGCGTAAAAATTACATTTATATTTAAAAAATGAAATTCTAATTTCAAGAAAATAATTTTATAAAGTATAATTAATTATATTCGAGAGAAACCAAACATGTCAATTAATTATACATTCAAAATCAATTTATTTATTTCAAATGTGAAACTAAACATAATAGAGTCCAAATCGAAAGTAAAACTTTGTTGAGAAGTCCGGGAGCGAGGTCCCGAAATCACAACGGGTCAAAACGCTCATGGTTAGATGACATATACATCCAAAATTCAGGCAATGGGGTAATGAGTCGCCTTTCATTTATAAACCCAACATTTCATCTATTTCTAATTGATGGGATTTTGCACAACTTTCACACTGAAATCCAACAATCTCTCTCATGCGCGAGTCTCCCACATCACTCCTCGATCCACTTTCGCCTCCTCACCGAGCCAACCATACTTTGATACCACTTGTTGGAAAAGTTCGAGAAGTGAGGTCTAAAATTGTTAATGGACAAACATTCATGGTTACAAGAGACCTTTGACCCAACATATCCACCTAAAATCTTAAGGCAAGTAATGGGTCACCTATCCTTATATACCAAAACCTTGGTGGTTTCAAGTTTGAAAGTGTGCAAAGTCTCACATTGACTAGGAATGGAGGAAATGATGTTATAGAAGAGGTGACACATACCCCAATGTCTTAAGGTCTTGATGGATATGTGTCAAGGTCTCTTATAACCATGAATTTTGGTCCATTGACACTTTCGCACCTCGCTCCCTCGACTTCTCCAACAAACTTTGAACTTGACATTTTAACTAAAAATTAGATTAAGAACACAATTTTCTTAAACCAAAAAATGATTATATTTAGACAATGCATCACTAGTGTTTAATCGATAAAAGCATAAATCATAATTGGTTGTTGTGAAAGTACCTTATTGATCTAATTGTTTGATATGAGAACCTAGCCGGCAACATCGAAATATGTGAATCTTAGTTGGTTATCTAAAGAACGTGAGGTAAACTCATGTTTAAAGGGGAAATAGCAAGAAATGTGATATTCTCGCACGAAAGATACCACAAGTAGGTACGTGTTAATAATACAATTCGAGTGAAATCGATTAGACTTATGTGAGGAATATCAAGGATTTTAGATCATCAATCTTTCTACCATAATCGAGAGTGAATGATATTCGAGTATGTCACCCGAACTCAAATTTATGAAGTCGTGATCTGGGAAGGACATGTAGTTGACCACCAACACCAACTCAACTATGTGAGAAGTTGTAACTGGGGAAAGATGTCTTATATAGCTAGTGGAACCTGTCGCACCCAAAAATTTCCCTTCTGTTTCATCACATTATTAAAAAATGTGTTTGTTTTTTGATTTCAGAGGAATTCTTACTGAGATCTTTTCATGGAAAGTGGTGGAGAATTTTAACCGAGTCGTTTTATATTCAAGAGGTTTCGAACCATTTCGAATTTTTTCTCGCGCAAAAGGTTGTTTGGTATTATGGGTTCGAAAAAAGGATTTTTTATTTTAGAACTTGAATTCAAGAATAATTAGTTATTTGAGAATTTAAAATTAAAAAGGAATTTATTTTACTCGGTTATTTGAATTCGTGATTGAAAATACCATTTCTGGTATGAAGTCGCTAGCGTAAAGTAATTGCAAGAACTTGTTCGCTTTGGTGAATTTTGTGCATTTCAAGCAAAGATGTAAGGTTGGAAATCATAGGATTCAATATCGAAAATTTCTTATTATTGCATTAGAACGGAAGCAATCAAAGTTACAAAAAATACAAGAGGTTCTAATCCTACAAGTTCTAAAGTTTTGTCCTGCCAATTATTTGTCTCTCCTCCCGTCGTTTCTTCAGATCCGGAAAGCATTCTTCACTTCCACACCGCTATCCGCTTGTCATCCTAAACAACAAAAAGAAACATAATTAATAGCAATGATTAAATTTTGTACGAACAAGAATTATGTTTTGACTCATCACCAGGGTTGGTTGAGAATCGATCAAGGTTAATTGTTTCAAAAGCCCTAATCGAGTTCCTTCATCTAATCATACTTTATTCTATTAAATCACAACAACTTCGTTGGGTTCACAAAGAGAGGTATAAAGGAAATCAAAAACATCATTTTTCCAAAAGAAAAGCCCAAGATTATCAAAGTTTCCCAAAAAATTCAGCCCAAGACAGATTCAACATAAGCAAAGATGTGATACATATCACAGCATAAAAACAAAGAAGAAGAGAGAGATTTTATTATCCAATATATGGTTATCAAAGATTAGGTAATTTATTTTACCTAGTAATAGCAGCAGCAAAAAGACACAAAAGTGGACAAGATGCCAAAGTTCAATTCAAATAATATAACAGACCTATGCAGAAAGAGGAAATTTAAATGTAGTAATAAGCAACACAGATCGCGCTAGGGAAGACCAAGGCAAAACTGCTCTAGTTAATCAGAAGAGGATGGTATCTAAAAACAAGCATTGTATCTTTTCACGTAAAATACAACCAGAACGGGAAGGTATCAAGTGTGTATCATGTAACAGAAAAGGGATATCGTAAAAGCGTAACAAGGATTCAAGGCCAGCAAGGATGGTATCCGGTTTATATACACAATCCCAAAAACCAAAGGGTGCATTTGTTCTTAACAAAATCAAAATATAACCATAACCTAACCCCAAAGAAAGCATAGCATTTGTTCTAATCCCAAAACCGAAATCCATCGACACAAACCGAAAACACCAAATTCGTAATCAAAAACGCAAACAGCAAACACAAAGACAAACAGAACAAGCCTAACTCATCATTTTCCCCAAACCAAACGCCTTTAGAAATCGTTTTTTCAGAAAACCTATTCTGACAGTTGAGAAAGAAGAAGAGAAAAATCAGAAACGATCTCACCTGTATATATCAACTCGCCTCACACCGTGACGCTCCAAGGGCCTGACTGGGTCAAGTCGAATCGAAGCGAGGGTGTGGTTTCAAACCTTTCGCTTTTCCAACAACTCCGTACCGTAAAATGTAAATCAAACAAACATTAAGCTCAAAAATCGAAACATGCAACAAAGATAGAGAGAGAAGACGATGAGAGTGAGAGAGATGAGGAATTGCGAGCGGCGACAGCAAGAGAGTGTGAGAGTTTACGAAGAGAAAACGGCGAGAGAGGATGAGGGTTTGAGGAATCGCGGAGAGAGAGAGGATGAGGGTTTACGAAGAGAAAATGGCGAGAGAGAATGATGGGATTTTCTGGGTTTCATGGAGGAATCGAGAGAGAGAGAGTGGGAAGAAGCTATGCATCGTGTGAGACATAGAAGTTCTATTTTAATTAGTTAGGATTATAATCTTTCTCATATACTAACCCTTATTTGTTTACTTTTATTAACAGTATATTATCACTATTATTATTACTAATTAATTCTATTATAACTATTATCATCATTATTATGTTATATTATTACTAATAAAGATATTATCACATTATCATTATTATTGTTATAATTATCACTTATATTATTATTATTATTTGTATCATTACTACTAATTCCTATCATTACTTATATTATTATTATATTATTACTTAGATTATTAGTATTACCATTATTATTATTACTTATTTTGTTACTAACATATAGGATTATAATTAGTATTATTATTATTATAAGAAAAAACCATTATTATTAATATAATTCTTTTTTTTTTTGTTTTTTTAACCGATAAAATATTTGATATACCCCAAAATACAAAAATAATAATAGTAGTGTAGTTAAACTTTTTTTTATTATTATTAGAAATTTTTTAGCACTTTTTTCCTTTTTTTCCTATATATCCCCATTTGTAAATTTGTACCCCCATTCCCCACATGATGTAATAGCTAGTAAATATTTTATTGCTTATTTATTTAATTATTAGTCACAAAGCACAAACCAAAAATGTTTTCAAACTAATACTCGTGCGAGCCATTTTCCACTACCTTGAGTTGACAAAGCTTTGAAGCGTCACAACAGCGTCACAACGGCCACACATTTGTGCACACACCACACTTACTCTTGGGCTTACAATGAAACTTTGATTGATTAGTTAAACATCATTTAATTATCTAATTAGTTTATTTGAAATTAATTGGTCCATCTGATTAATTTCATTAAACTAATTACTTGATTAAGTTTCGTTTAATTAGTCGATTAAATTTATTTCGTGCATGCACCTACACAATGCAGATTGTTTGTTTATTTGTGCAAGTCACTTTGTATGGGCTTTTAATTTATTTACTCGCTTTATTTAATGCTTGTATACAATTATTTGCTCATTTCCATTACCACACCTTAATCCATAGGCTTAATTAACTATAACCCGATTCCAAAACACTTTCATAGTTAAATTACAAACCTCGATCCAACGCCGAGTGCATTTTCAAAATTTTTCATAAGAAAACTCAAGTGTTTAAGTCGTTGATGCTAGTCTAATTGTTTAAACACTTGAAATGAACTTCGAATCTTTAAGTCGTTGGATGCTAGACTAATTGCTTAAAGATTCTTAATAATGTGAACCTTATTTCACTTCACTCTTTCATAAAGAAAAACTTTGGGATGATAGACGACTCGTTGAGCATCGAGCTCATCTTGTTTCTAGTATTTGAATCGTAGGATGCTAGTCTTATTGGTCAAGATTTTCACCAAATTAAAACAATTCAACTCACTCAAATTCTTTTATCGCTCATATGCGATCATAAAAACTCTTTTCCGATAAAGAGTGTAATAGTCATTCAAAACACGAACATGGACTTAAAGATTTTCAAACAAACTAAATAAGTCCAAGTTCAAGCATTTGAGATGTCTAGAACGCACGATTTTTCTTATAAAATCAATACAACAAACTTAAAACCTTTTTAAGAGGAACTACAGAGTTTTGACTTTCCCATTGCACAAGGGAATATGTAGGCACACGGTTCAAACCGTGCCAAACTCAAAATAATAACAAACAAATTTTTTCTTTGGGTATTCATAACTTAGCAATAAACACACACACAAACACGTAGAATTAAATGGGTCCCATCGAGTACGATGGATGTAAGGGGTGCTAATACCTTCCCCTTACATAACCGACTCCCGATCCCACTTTTTGGTCACGTAGACCGCCTTATCCGCTTGTTTGGGGTTTTATCTATATTTTCCCATTCTTTTAGAATAAATAAAATTAGGTGGCATTTCAATCTTTTGAGAATTAAAAGATTTTTGAAAATCGAGTTGCTTCAGTTGGCGACTTCAATGGGGAATCTGATTTTTAAAGCGAGTTAACCCTAATTTAATTCTTCGCATGTGTGTTTGTTTATTGCTTTGATGTTTACTATTTATTGCCTATTATTTCTTTATACTATCCTGTGATATATTTTGTTATTGGGGCGTTTTTGGTTATGATTCGTAGATAAGCCCAATACCTAGGCTTCTAGGAAACATAAGTTTAGAGTGGTTGAGTAGCTTAGGTCCATTGGACATCCGTGTTCCTTGGATCGACGTGAAGACCACAACTTAGAGTTGGTTTTAGGGGATTGTTGCAGATGCTAGTGGGACAACAATTTCTAAACAAATGGCCTATAACTCTAAGTATTAGGATGTCCAAAATCGAGACCAACCGCCAAAGGTTTTTTTGAGTATCCCTTTAAGAGTCGCTTGAGTATACTTTTGAAAATACTATTGTCTTGACAATAATATTTTTAAAAGGGGATCTGAGACTCCGAGAAACATTTAGCAAAAAAAAAACATTAGAACCAACCTTGTTTGGGAAATTGTTGGGTAGGCGTCGGAACCATGGCCAACCAACCAAAGGACTTATCATGTGATCTACATCATATTGGATTCCATTAACTTATTTGCATTGCATGTTTGCATTAATCATTCATGTTCATCACATTTGTTGACATTTTCAGGTATCTTTAAAGGACTCATTCTTGAAAGTAATCAGACGGTGCAATGGATTCCGGCAGAAAAAACAATCCTCACATCAACTTCAAAATTCCAAACACTCAGATACTGTTGAGGCTTAGGGGAAAGGTGAAGCATGCACAATTGAACAACTTTCACACTGATATGGGTGGATCTTGGAGCTTTTGGATATTGACACCGATCACAATGCTCAAAGCTTGGTAAAGTTCTTTGATCCTTCCCTTAGGTGTTTTACATTCCAAGATTTCCGATGGTTCCAACAATTGAAGAATTCGAAAGATTGTTGAATTGGCCTCTAAAAGATAATGTTCCTTTACCAAGTGGGGAGAATGTGGATGCCAGATATAGCAACGCTTGGGTCTTCCGATCCGAGAGATAGTCGATGTTAGTTGAAAGAGGAATTCCTGTGAGTTTCTTAGAAAAAGAGTCAAGAGTTGTTAGTGGGGAAGAAAATTGGAGATCGCTCAGGCCATTCTAGCCTTATTGATCTTTGGAGTGGTATTGTTCTCAAGTCATGATGATGAGTATGAGCCACCGCAATCAACGTGTTTCTTTCAGAGAATCCTATACCAATTTATAGCGTGATATGCTCATCAACATTCATACACGATACACCAAAAGAAAAGGAGTAGTGATGTGTTATTCGCCTTGCTTTATTCATGTTGAAGTCCCATATTCTCAACGAGGACTGGGTTAAGATTTTGGAGGGTTTGATTTGGTCTCGGTTGGCTTCTTATCGCTAGCGGAGTTTTCTGGTATTCTCCAAATTGGTATATGTGGGAGGTTATCACTCATTGTGGGGCATTTCCTAATGTTCTGCTAATTGGATCTCGAGGATGCATTAACTATAACCCCAGGTTGGTTCTCAAGCAATTGGGATGTCCTATGGAAACCGCACCAAAGGAGGAATTTTTGAGGGAGTTTATCTTATTGGACTTTGGAAGAGATGATCCGGGTTTGTTGAAGCAAATACAAAAGGCTTGGACTCAAGTTCATAAGAAAGGTGCAGAGCTCAGAAAAAGAGGAAATGGTGATGGTGAACCTTATGAATCCTGGATACTTAGGAGGGTAATGGAGGTAAAATTGCCATTCACGGTGGAAGTTCCATTTGATGTACCAGAACCTGAAGTCACTCACGTCCCTATTGAGGAGTTCAACAAACTCAAGCTCACTATCACAGAGATGCAAGCTGAAGAGGGTCGACAACAAGCCATCCTTACTCGTGTTACCCGAGAAAGGGATGATGTGATGCAAAGCCTCAAAGAAAGGGATGATGAGTTGCTAAAGAGTCAAGAGCAGGTGGAAAGAGAAAAGAAAGCAAAGTTCCGTGTGAAAGACAATTTGGATGCCGCCAACTTTGAGCTAAGGGAGTTCAACCGTAAGCTAGCCCGGGCCGAACAACAAAGAGGGAAAGCTTATGCAGACGAAGAACGGGCTATCCAAGCGAAGTCGGATTTAAAAGCAACTCTCACTGCTCAGATTCTAGAGTTGAAAGCTGCGCTGAGAAACATTGAATCCAGTTTGGCGCGTGAAACTCGCCTCAAAGAAGAAGCTCGCTTGGCACGTAATGTAGACTCTGAAGAATTAGGTAAAAAATCCAAGAGTTGGACACTGCAAAAGATCTTATGGCCCGGTGGGAGGCATCGTATGGAGAATTGGAAGTCCAATGTGAGGGATGGCAAGAAAAAGCCCGACGTCAGAATGAGCTTTGGGTAAACAGAGGAGAAACCATTTTCACTTTGGAAAAGTAGAACAAGAGCTTGTATGACAACTATTCAGGCTTGGTGGAGTTCTGTAGGCAGCTAATGGTGGAGGTCCCGTGGAGGCTTCAGTCGACTGTCGAGGATCTAGAAGAAAACCGAGTGCCCCCGGCGGTAGAGTACTTCATTTATCTTCGCAGAGACATGGTGGAGCGATTCCAACAAGAGATAAGAGATTTCAAGCCCCGAAGAGGACAACACTTCTGATCTTTTGTTGCCTTTATGTTTTGTTCAACTCCATTGTATCTGTTAAACTAAAGGCAGACCTGCGAGTCTTGCTCTTTAATTTCTCTACAAAGACTAATGTTTGTATTTCAATTGTTATGTTTGAATGAAGGAGCTGATTATCCATTTGTGTGTGCTAATTATTTACAAGTGAATGAGTCCGATAAAGATCCTTGGAAATGGAAACACGGTCATAAGCATTTTGCATTAATCATACATAATCATGCATTTTTCTTTATTAAAAAGGGGACGCCAAGCTCATTACGTGTCATTTCACCCATATTCAAGCTGACTACCCGACGCCCGTACGCGACAAGAGCTAACTTGAGAAGAGCAATGGATCAATATGAGACCAGGCAGACAGCCATGCAAGGCGACATTGATACCTTGAGGACCAGGATGGATCAATTGGTGGAGTTGCTCACGGCTCAGTATGCCAGAGAGGAGGAGCGGGTCGCCGCCGTTACCGCCGCCGCAACCGCCGCCACCGCTGCCGCTACAGCCAACAACGCAGCTGCTACTGTTCCTCCCGTTATCACCGGAAACGCGAGGACTCTTCGAGGTGTTGCTCCATTTCCAGGAGTACAAGCACCTGTTCCTCCGTTTTATGGGGTACATGTTAATTTCTTCAACGGAACAGATAATCAAGGGAATGTTGCTGCCGCTCATGCCGCCACCCAAACTATGGCGAATGATGAGCAAGGGCGAGAGGAGGACGAGCAAGAGAATCTTTGGTCCACAACTCCTCAAGGCGAGGAAGATCTGCAAGATGACTACATGAGGCAATTCTATCAGAATGTGGCACCTGTGGGTAACCCAACTCCTTTCCAGGACGTGGCCGCCCAGAGGATGTGTAAGGAGCTTGCCGAGCAAGTAAGAGAGTTGAGAGGGAAGAATGTTGTTGGCCTGAGTGTCGCAGATATGTGTCTTGTACCCGATGTGGTCATTCCGCCGAAATTCAAAGTGCCTGACTTCGAGAAGTACAAAGGAGTGAGTTGTCCAGATACCCATCTGAGAATGTATTGCCGCAAGATGGCGGCACATGTTAATAATAATAAGCTGATGATCCACTGCTTTCAAGATAGTCTCTCAGGGGCATCTTTAGATTGGTACATGCAGCTTAAAAAGGCGAATATCCGCTCTTGGGATGATTTGTCCAATGCTTTCTTCAAGCAGTACCATTTCAATACAACTATGGCCCCCAATCGTGTACAGCTTCAGAACATGTCTCAGAAGGATAGCGAATCGTTTAAGGAGTACGCCCAGAGGTGGAGAGAAGTGGCTTCGAGGGTTCAACCGGCTTTAGCCGAAAGGGAATTGAATGATCTGTTCATGGGAACATTGTAGGTGCAATATTATGAAAGGTTGATTGGAAGCACTTTCTCAGATTTCTCTAATCTGGTGATGGTGGGTGAGAAGATTGAAGAAGGATTGAAGACCGGAAAGATTTCTGGAGGGAATGTAGGACCGTCTGCAGTGAAGAAGACATTTAATGGTTTCAAAAGGAAGGAGGCAGAAGCCAATGTTGTATATGAAGCAAGAGGTAGAGGAAGGGGAAGACCACCAACTAGGTCTGCTCCTGTTCAGGTTCCGTACATGTCATACCCCTATGTGGCCGCCATGCAATTTCCTGGTATGCCGTATCAGCAACCAATGCAGATGCCGACGCCATATTCAATTCAGGTTCCTCAGAATCAAGTTCAGCAACAACAACAACAACAAATCAAGAATCAGAACAAGGGTGCGGTCCAACAGAGGAGCCCGCACTATCACAAGTATACCAAGGAGGAAATCCAGCCTATTCCAATGACCTACACCAGTCTACTACCATATTTAATCCAGGATGGAAGAGTGGTGCTAAGAGAATTGAAGCCTGTTCCAGGGCCTCCTAAACCTTGGTTTAATGAAAATGCCAGATGCGCTTTCCATGCTAATTCTCCCGGGCATACCACAGAAGATTGTTTCGCTTTCAAATGCAAAGTCTAGGAATTAATTGACCGAAAGCTGTTAACTTTCTCTGATGTCCCCAACATTGCTAATAATCCATTACCAAGGCATGGGACGTCATCAGTGAATGCTTTGATTGAAGAAGGAGGTCTGGTTATGGAGGTGGGGCAATTGAAGATGTCTTTAAAGAAGGTGTTTGAGGAGTTGAAGAATGCCGGTTTATTGGAAGAAGGTCATGATGGCTGTTTGATTTGCCAAGACAACCCAGAACACTGTGAAAAGTTCAAAAAGTATTTGCAAGGATTGATGTATCAACATTTGATCCAGTTTAGTCGAGTTCCTGCTGAAGTGGAAGTGGATGTGGTGGTCCCTATGATCAATAATAGGAGACTTCATGTATCTCCTATCCAAGAAGAAGAGCCTGTTACGGCGGTAGAACCAATGATGGTTTACCCGCCCATCCGGATCCCTTATGAAAATACGAAAGCAGTACCCTAGAATTATGAACCCGAAGTCGTTGTTGGAGGTAAGCCAATGGTTTTAGGAGAGTCCACTGTGGAGAACATCACTGGTGTGAGCGGTATGACCCGTAGCGGTCGAAATTATCACCAAGATCCGATGAAGAACCAAGCTGCAGAGAAAGTGTCAAATGTTCCTCCAAGAAAAGATGGAGTTGTTGATCTGAATGCGGAAGAGTTAAGGGATATCTTTAAGCCGAGTGATGAGACTTTAAAGATCATTAAGAGGAGTGACTACAAAGTAGTTGACCAACTTAGTCGACTCAAAGAAAATCTCAATCTTGTCCTCTTGAAAAGTTCAAGCCCACAAGATGGCTCTGTTGAAGTTTCTTGACAGCTCATACGTGGCTGAGGATATCACAATCAATCAATTAGATGTTGCAATCTCGAGCTTAAATGATGGCAGCTGTTTGTCATTTACCGATGCTGATCTCCCTCAGAATGGAGGTAGTCATAACATGGCTCTTCACATTTCTGTTACATGTGGTGGAACAACTCTTGCCGAGTTCTAGTTGATACAGCTCATTCCGAACGTAATCCCAAAGACGACATTGGCTCACAGTAGAAGGAGCAATTTTGAAACCTAGCTCTAATTGTGAAGGCTTTCGATGGATCGCGGGATGGCGGTGGGGAGATTGATCTTCAAAGATTTATCGGACCCCAACTTTTCGATATTACTTTCAAGTGATGGATATCTTCCACTTATATTTGTTGGGAAGACCCGGATACACGGGCAAAGGTCAATTACTCGACTCTACATCGAAATTGAAGTTCTTGCTAAACAACCGTGTGGTGGAGGTTAGTGAAGAAGACTACCCGTTAGTCACTTGTCCGAATTCAAGTATGTGGATGTCGGAGATGAGGTGCATGAGACCCTATTTCAAGCTTGGAGATCGTGGGAATGTGCAAAAAGAAGTCAAGAAAAACCTAGAGGTAATATAACCCGCTGGCAAGATGTCAAGGCTCTTATTGAGGCCGGAAACCCTGAAGGTTGGGGTACGGTGATAAATGTGGCGGAGAAGAAGGACAAGAGCGGACTCGGCTATCAATCATACTCCGGAATCAGCAGAAGTTCAGAGATAGGAAAAGGAAAGATCCCTCGTCTAGAGGATACTTTTGTTGCAAAAGGTTTCCGCTCCGAGAAGGCTATCAATGCCATTGAAGATGATGAGCGTGCAGTGGAGCTTTCTCAAATGGTGTTCCGTACTCCTCCCGGTGTGGCACTTAAGAATTGGAGTGTCAAGGATGTTACCCTTCTCATTTCATTTTCAAAGTAATTTCTTATTTTTTAAATTAAAAATCCTGTGCTCTGCCCAAGGCACAAAGGATTGCTTTGTAGGGCTTGAACTTTTATCTTCAATAAAAAGCGCATTTTGTTATTCAGTTTGAGATCCCTTTTGTTGTTTTTACTTCTGCTTTCCAGTGCATCTTAATATTAAAAAAAACAACAACATTTTTCACTATTTTTCTTCTAAAATAAACATACATATCTAAAAGATAAAATCAATCATTTATGCAGATCACCTGAAATTGAGCTTATTGAACATAGCCATGCTATAACTCCTTTTAACTTCGATTTCCCGATCAACCAAGCCGAAGATGATGGTGAAGAAGACTATGAACTCCCTGAAGAGTTAGCACGTCTGATTGAGCACGAGGAGAAGATGATCCAACCTCATCAGGAACCAGTGGATGTGATCAATCTGGGTACTGAAGAGGATCTCAAAGAAGTCAAAGTTGGAACCGCCTTGGGGCAAGAGATAAAGGATGAGTTGGTCAACTTACTGCGAGAGTTTGCAGATGTGTTTGCTTGGTCGTATCAGGACATGCCTGGACTTGATACAGATATTGTTGTGCATAAGTTGCCGCTAAAGCCCAAATGTTCTCCCGTGAAGCAAAGACTGAGGAGGACGCACCCCGAGATGGCTAAGAAGATCAGAGACGAAGTGAAGAAGCAGTTCGACGCCGGTTTCCTAGCTGTGTCGGTATATCCAGATTGGATTGCCAACATTGTACCTGTCCCCAAGAAGGATGGAAAGGTTTGGATGTGTGTAGACTACAGAGACTTGAATCGAGCCAGCCCGAAGGACGATTTCCTTTACCTCACATTGATGTTTTGGTCGACAGTACAGCTCAGTCTTCGGTGTTCTCTTTCATGGATGGTTTCTTCGGGTATAATCAGATCAAGATGGATCCTGCAGACATGATGAAGACAACATTCACCACTCCGTGGGGCACCTTCTGTTACAAAGTCATGCCTTTCGAATTGAAGAATACGGGGGAAACTTATCAAAGAGCCATGGTAGCTCTTTTCCATGATATGATGCATAAAGAAATTGAAGTCTATGTGGATGATATGATCGCCAAGTCTCAGACTGAAGAGGAGCACATTGTCCATCTCAGAAAGCTGTTTGAAAGATTGAGAAAGTACAAACTTCGGCTGAATCCTAACAAGTGCACTTTCGGAGTCCGGTCCGGGAAGCTACTTGGATTCATAGTGAGCCAGCGAGGTATCGAGGTAGATCCTGACAAAGTGAAAGCTATTCAAGAAATGCCAGCACCAAGAACGGAGAAGGAAATTCGTGGTTTCTTGGGACGCTTAAATTACATCTCCCGGATCATATCACATTTGACAGCTACTTGTGAACCTTTGTTCAAATTGTTGAAGAAAGATCAAGCCATCGTATGGAATGATAATTGTCAGCGAGCATTTGATAAGATCAAGGAGTACTTACAAGAGCCACCTATCTTGATACCACCAGTGCTCAGAAGACCTCTTATAATGCACCTCACCGTACTCGAAGTATCTATGGGTTGTGTTCTGGAGCAACATGATGAAACGGGAAGAAAAGAGCATGCAATCTACTATCTGAGTAAGAAGTTCACCGAGTGCGAAAGTCGGTATTCTCTGCTAGAGAAAACTTGTTGCGCTTTAGCATGGGCTGCCCGTCGTTTGAGACAATATATGGTGTGTCACACTACAATGTTGATATCTAAGATGGACCCTATCAAATATATCTTCGAAAAGCCAGCTTTGGTTGGAAGGATTGCACGTTGGCAGATGCTACTATCCGAATACGATATTCAATATGTAACTCAGAAAGCTATCAAGGGAAGTGTGGTATCAGAATATCTCGCACACCATCCTATGGAGGACTATCAACCGATGAGGTTTGACTTCCTAGACGAAGATGTCATGTTTATCAGAGAATGCAACATTCCCGGACCAGAGGAAGGACCCGAGCTAGGATCCTGGTGGACGCTTGTGTTTGATGGAGCATCCAATGCAGTGGGGCATGGAATAGGGGAAATTATAACTTCTCCCACAGGTTTTCATATTCCTTTCACTGCCAGAATCTGTTTCGATTGTACCAATGATATGGCAGAATATGAAGCTTGCATTTTCGGGATTGAAGCAGCCATTGATTTGAGAATCAAAATCCTTGAAGTTTATGGAGATTCGACACTCATTGTTTGCCAGGTCAAAGGAGAGTGGGAAACTCGTAATGAAAAGTTGATTCCGTACAGAGATCATGTTTTGAAGCTGATACCGTACTTCGATGAGATTACTTTCCATCACATTCCTAGAGAGGAAAACCAGTTAGCCGATGCTTTAGCCACTTTGTCTTCAATGTTCAAAGTCAAGTGGGCTAATGAAGCACCTTCCATCACTATCGAGCGTCTAGATGAACCTGGCTACTGTATGATGGTTGATGAGGAAACTGACGGTAAACCTTGGTTTTATGACATCAAGCAATATATAGAGAATGACGAGTACCCAGAAGGGGCATCTATTACTGATAAGAAGACTTTGAGGAAGTTGTCTGCCAACTTTTTCTTGAGTAATGGTGTGTTGTAAGCGAAATTTTGATTTGGTCTTGCTCGGATGCGGATAGACACGAAGCGCATCAACTCATCAAAGAAATTCATGAAGGTTCTTTTGGTGTTCACGCAAATGGGCATGCAATGGCAAAGAAGATTCTCAGGGCTGGTTACTATTGGATAACCATGGAAACATACTGTGTTGTTTATGCGATGAAATGTCACAAGTGTCGATTTCGATAAGATGCATGTCACCTCTGAATGTTTTGACCTCTCCATGGCCATTCTCTATACGGGAATTGATATGATCGGAATGATTGAGCCGAAAGCTTCCAATGGACATCGCTTCATACTAGTTGCCATAGACTATTTCACCAAGTGGGTTGAGGCTGCTTCATATGCAAATGTGACACGACAAGTGGTTACCCGTTTCGTCAAGAATAATATAATATGTCGCTACGGTACTCCTAGCAAGATTATCACTGACAATGGGACAAATCTGAACAACAAGATGATGAAGGAGTTATGTGACACATTCAAGATCGATCATCACAATTCATCTCCCTACAGACCAAAGATGAATGGTGTTGTTGAGGCAGCCAACAAGAATATCAAGAAGATCCTTCGGAAGATGGTGAAGACGTACAAGGATTGACACGAGATGTTGCCTTTCGCTTTGCACGGGTACAGAACGTCTATTCGCACTTCGACCGGAGCGACACCTTACTCTCTTGTTTATGGCATGGAGGCAGTACTTCCTATAGAAGTTGAGATTCCTTCTCTCAGAGTTCTGATGGAAACAGAGTTGGAAGAAGCGGAATGGGTCCAGAATAGATACGACCAACTCAATCTGATCGAAGAAAAGAGGTTGACAGCCATTTGTCATGGCCAGCTCTACCAGAAAAGAATCAAGAGGGCTTTTGACAAGAAAGTACGTCCCCGCGAGTTCAAGGTGGGCGAATTGGTGCTAAAAAGGATAATCTCCCCACACAGAGACCCTCGTGGAAAGTGGGTGCCAAACTATGAAGGACCATACGTGGTAAAGAAAGTTTTGTCGGGAGGAGCTCTTGTTCTCACCAACATGGATGGAGAAGACTTGGCACACGCTATCAACTCAGACGCATTCAAGAAGTATTATGTCTAAAAAAAAGAGAAAAAAATTAAGCCCGGTAAGCTGAAAACCCGAAAGGGCAGCTTAAGCAAAAAAGGGTAGATATCCCGGTGAACCAAAATCTTCTGAAAATGGTTCACGCAAAAGTTAGGGAATGTATATAGACATAATGCTGCAGTATGCATCTCCGTGCCGCAACAAAAGCTCATATGGAGAGAATTAGTTCAATCACCATATTCAGAAGCGAAGTGATGAAGAATAGCAGTCAGGAGGGGGAATAGCATGTTTTGGTTCAATGAAGTTCAGTTTCAATTTCGTTGTTGTTTTAAGAAATGTGTAATAGATTCACTTTTTCCGTATGTTCCTCCTAAAGGAATGTGCATCTTTATGTACAAAATCCCTACTTATGAGTTATTTCTCTCATATTTTAAATAAAAATTGTTCAGTTGAACTTCATTTCTTGTCCTACTTTTTATCTTTTCTGTATGATTAACTTAATGCTGCTGTTGTTTTAGATAAAATTAAAATCATTCAAAATGGTGAAACAATGAAATTTTGAAACTTAAAATTGCTTTGATTTACAGAATGTTGGGGGGTGACTGACTCTCTAAGTATTACGCTTTTCCTCGGAATTGGAGTACCTCCGTACCCATCTTGATGATTGCGAGTAATCAGAAGATATCTTCCCTGTGAAAAAATCATTGCAATAACATTTGTGACCTGGATTATGGCCGTTGCCCTTCATTTGATTTCTTTCAACGGTGTCGGGAACTCAGTTGATAATCCAATGCATCAAACAGTATACTCATACATTCATTCATTCATCCATTCATGTCATATCACGGTACAGTCATGCATAAACCCTTGCCAGAATTTGGAATCTGTTCAGAAAATTTTGGATGTGGAAGGATTAATTCTCAGACGATATAATTATCCTCTTTTCTACAGCACCAACACAAGTGATATACTTGTATGGATCTTAACAGCTAAGGGTTTCTCCAGTTGATATTTTTTCCCCAGTAAAGCAGTTGTCTCTTTCAGATGGACTTTAATGTCAGCAAAGTTATTAACCGGGAATCCCCAGTGATTTTTCTGCACGGTTTTCTTACGAGGTTTCCCCAGCGAAGCTTAATTTACTCCCAAGTGAGTCTCCTTCAGAAAGGATTATTACAACATTATTTGTGGTATTTTCAAAGACTTCTTTCAGACAAGAATCTTCCCAGCAATTTCTATTTGCAGTGAGTTCTGCGTCTCTGTTATCTGAGCTGTTCTCAGAAAATTACAATGAACTTCTGGTGCGTTTATTTCCCCAGTAAGTCATCCACTACAAAACAGATAAATGTCCACCCGGCAGGATGTTTATTCAATCTCAGGATATTTCTCCAACTCAGAAGTTGATCCACATATCCACTTGCTACAACGCATTGTCCATACAAATGCCAGCAAATTGAAGCTCATTACCCTAGAAGTTTTTAGTCGCAGTCTTTGAATCGATTCTTCTATTACCTAGAGCTATCTACATACAAATTGAAGATCTTGTCAACTCGAAGTTGTTCAACATGTCCGTACATGTTCGGAAGATCTCTCATCAGTAAACGGAAATAAGATTTACCGACTTTATAAACATCTATATCACACCAGTGTGCTGGATATTGATTTGCTTATCCCCAGAGAATTGTATTCTCGGGCGCGCTACTGAATTTGTTCTGCTGGTAACTCGGAAGTTACATGGTCAAGACTTTCAGCATGCCATGGCTCTTCACACCTTCGTGCACCAACAATTCCGAGATTGTTCTAGCCATATATCTTTGTTAAGGTCTGCAGGTATTCCTTAATTATCAGGAAACTCTTTGTTAAGTTCTCAATCATGTCAATTTCTCAATTTTATTTTCGTTAAGGTCTCCTAGTATTCCTTAATTATCAGGGAACTCTTTGTTAAGTTCTCAATCATGTCAATTTCTCAATTTCATTTTCGTTAAGGTCTGCGGGTATTCCTTAACTTTTTCGAGAATTTCTGACAAATTCTCGATTTAATCGTCTTTTTAATTTATTTTCCTTTCTTTTCGCTTGAGAAGTTCGGTTTTCTTCTCATAGCATTTTCGTTAAGACGTCCTGAGATGGCTTAATTTAGTTGTTTTCTGTTTCGCTTGAGAAGTTCGGTTTTCTTCTCATAGCACTTTCGTTTGTGTACTCGGTTATCCCCAGTGCTGTAGGGTTTTTTTGTTTTTTCATCAGGGCAAATTTTCGGGGCTCTCTGGTATTCAATCCTCTTCCACCTCGAACGTTCGAAAGCTGTCGCTTTTTCTCACTCATCCGGTTTAAGATGATTGAATAGGGGCAACTGTCGCACCCCAAAATTTCCCTTCTGTTTCATCACATTATTAAAAAATGTGTTTGTTTTTTGATTTCAGAGGAATTCTTACTGAGATCTTTTCATGGAAAGTGGTGGAGAATTTTAACCGAGTCGTTTTATATTCAAGAGGTTTCGAACCATTTCGAATTTTTCTCGCGCAAAAGGTTGTTTGGTATTATGGGTCCGAAAAAAGGATTTTTTATTTTAGAACTTGAATTCAAGAATAATTAGTTATTTGAGAATTTAAAATTAAAAAAAAAAAAAGGAATTTATTTTTACTCGGGTTATTTGAATTCGGTGATTGAAAATACCATTTCTCGGTGTATGAAGTCGCTAGCAGAAAGTAATTGCAAGAACTTGTTCAGTTTGGTGAATTTTGTGCATTTCAAGCAAAGATGTAAGGTTGGAAATCATAGGATTCAATATCGGAAAATTTCTTATTATTGCATTAGAATTCGGTTACAATTGTAAGTCACAAGTTACAAAAAAAAATACAAGAGGTTCTAATCCTACAAGTTCTAAAGTTTTGTCCGGGCTAATTATTTGTCTTCCTCCGGGCTGTTCTTCGTATCCGAGCATTCTTCACTTCCACACCGTGCTATCCGTTTGTCATCTGAAACAACAAAAAGAAACATAATTAATAGTAACAGATTAAATTTTGTACGAAAACAAGAATTATGTTTTTGACTCATCACGAGGGTTGTGCTGAGGAATCAGGATTGTAAGGTTAATTGTTTCAAAAGCCTCGGAATCAGAGTTCCTTCATCGGCTGTTACCGTTACCTCTATTACAAATCACAACAACTTCCGTTGTTGGTTCACAAAGAGAGGTATAAAGTGGAAATCAAAAAACATCATTTTTCCAAAAAAAAGAAAAAGCCCAACAGATTATCAAAGTTTCCCAAAAAAATTCAGCCCAAGACAGATTCAACACAAGCAGCATGTGATACATATCAGCAGACAAAAACAGGCAGCAAGAGAGAGATTTTATTATCCAAATATATGGTTATCAGCATTAGGTAATTTATTTTTACCCAAGTAATAGCAGCAGGCAGCATACACAAAAGGGACAAGATGCCAAAGTTCAATTCAAATAATATAACAGGACCTATGCAGAAAGAGGAAATTTAAATGTAGTAATAAGGAACACAGACTGCAGCAGGGGAAGACCAAGGCAAAGTTGTTCTAGTTAATCAGAAAAGAGGATGGTATCTAAAAAAACAAGCATTGTATCTTTTCACAGAAAATACACCAGAATGGGAAGGTACTCAAGTGTGTATCAGGACCAGCAAAAGGGATATCAAAAAAAGCAGAACAAGGATTCAAGGCCAGCAAGGATGGTATCTGTTCTTATATACACAATCCCAAAAAACCAAAGGGCAGGCATCTGTTCTTAACAAAATCAAAATATAACCATAACCAACCCCAGCAAAAGCATAGCATCTGTTCTAATCCCAAAACCGAAATCCATCGACACAAACCGAAAAACACCAAATTCCCAGAATCAAAAACGCAAACAGCAAACACAAAGACAAACAGAACAAGCCTAACTCATCATTTTCCCCAAACCAAACGCCTTCAGAAATTGTTTTTTTTCTTCAGAAAACCTATTCTGACAATTGAGAAAGAAGAAGAGAAAAATCAGAAACGATCTCAGCCAGGTATATATCTGAACTCGCTCCTCACAGCCGTACGTCTCCAAGGGTCGGACTTTGGGTCACAAGCCGGAATCGCAAGCGGAGGGTAGGGTTTCAAAACCTCTTTCAGTTTTCCAACAATCTGTACCAGAAAACAGAAATCAAACAAACATTAAGCTCAGAAATCGAAACATGCAACAGAGATAGAGAGAGAAGACGATGAGAGTGAGAGAGATGAGGAATCGCGAGCGGCGACAGCAAGAGAGTGTGAGGGTTTACGAAGAGAAAACGGCGAGAGAGAGGATGAGGGTTTGAGGAATCGCGGCGAGAGAGAGGATGAGGGTTTACGAAGAGAAAACGGCGAGAGAGAACAATGGGATTTTCTGGGTTTCACGGAGGAATCGAGAGAGAGAGAGAGAGAGTGGGAAGAAGCTATGCATCGTGTGAGAGAGAGAGAAGTTCTATTTTAATTAGTTAGGATTATAATCTTTCTCATATACTAACCCTTATTTTTTTACTTTTATTAACAGTATATTATCACTATTATTATTACTAATTAATTCTATTATAACTATTATTATCATTATTATGTTATATTATTACTAACAGTACATTATCACATTATCATTATTATTGTTATAATTATCACTTATATTATTATTATTATTTGTATCATTACTACTAATTCCTATCATTACTTATATTATTATTATATTATTACTTAGATTATTATTATTACCATTATTATTATTACTTATTTTGTTACTACAATATAGGATTATAATTAGTATTATTATTATTATAAGAAAAAACCATTATTATTAATATAATTCTTTTTCTTTGTTTTTTTAACCGATAAAATATTTGATATACCCTAAAATACAAAAATAATAATAATAGTGTAGTTAAACTTTTTTTTTATTATTATTAGGAAATTTTTTAGCACTTTTTCCCTTTTTTTCCTGTATATCCCCATTTGTAAATTTGTACTCCCATTCCCCACATGATGTAATAGCTAGTAAATATTTTATTGCTTATTTATTTAATTATTAGTCACAAAGCACAAACCAAAAATGTTTTCAAACTAATACTCGTGCGAGCCATTTTCCACTACCTTGAGTTGACAAAGCTTTGAAGCGTCACAACGGCCACACATTTGTGCACACACCACGCTTACTCTTGGGCTTACAATGAAACTTTGATTGATTAGTTAAACATCATTTAATTATCTAATTAGTTTATTTGAAATTAATTGGTCCATCTGATTAATTTCATTAAACTAATTACTTGATTAAGTTTCGTTTAATTAGTCGATTAAATTTATTTCGTGCATGCACCTACACAATGCAGATTGTTTATTTATTTGTGCAAGCCACTTTGTATGGGCTTTTAATTTATTTACTCGCTTTATTTAATGCTTGTATACAATTATTTGCTCATTTCCATTACCACACCTTAATCCATAGGCTTAATTAACTATAACCCGTATCTCCAAAACACTTTCATAGTTAAATTACAAACCTCGATCCAACGTCGAGTGCATTTTCAAAATTCTTTCATAAGAAAACTCAAGTGTTTAAGCCGTTGGTTGCTAGTCTAATTGTTTAAACACTTGCGAGAAATGAACTTCGAATCTTTAAGTCGTTGGATGCTAGACTAATTGCTTAAAGATTCTTAATAATGTGAACCTTGTTTCACTTTACTCTTTCATAAAGAAAAAACTTTTGGGATGATAGACGACTCGTTGAGCATTGAGCTCATCTTGTTTCTAGTATTTGAATCGTAGGATGCTAGTCTTATTGTTCAGTACTTTTCACCCAATTAAAACAATTCAACTCACTCAAATTCTTTTATCGCTCATATGCGATCATAAAAAACTCTTTTCCGATAAAGAGTGTGCAATAGTCATCTCAAAACACGAACGTGGACTTAAAGATTTTCAAACAAACTAAATAAGTCCAAGTTCAAGCATTTGAGATGTCTAGAACGCACGATTTTTCTTATAAAATCAATACAACAAACTTAAAACCTTTTTAAGAGGAACTACAGAGTTTTGACTTTCCCATTGCACAAGGGAATATGTAGGCACACGGTTCTGAAACCGTGCCAAACTCAAAATAATAACAAATAAATTCTTTTTCTTTTGGGTATTCATAACTTAGCAATAAACACACACACAAACACGTAGAATTAAATGGGTCCCATCGAGTACGATGGATGTAAGGGATGCTAATACCTTCCCCTTACATAACCGACTCCCGATCCCACTTTTTGGTCACGTAGACCGCCTTATCCACTTGTTTGGGGTTTTATCTATATTTTCCCGTTCTTTTTAGAATAAATAAAATTAGGTGGCGATTTCACTATTTTCGAGAATTAAAAGATTTTTGAAAATCGAGTTGCTTCAGAACCTACGTGGCCTGAATTCATACCCATGTGAGAGGTTGTATCTGGAAAAGATGTTATGTGGTGTAAGGAACTCCGTGACCCAAACTCAGACTTATGAGAAGTCGTGACCAGGGAAAGATGTTCCTCGTAGGGGGAAAGTCTGTGACCCAAACTCGGACCTATATGAGAGGTTGTGATCATGGAAAGACATCCGTCATGTCTAGATTTGTGACCCAAACTCAGACCCAGGTGAGAGGTTGTGGTTGGAAAAAGATGTATCAAGTGATTATTTGTGATCTTCCGAGGTAAATGGTGAGTTATGTGAATCTGGTTTAAGATATTCACACATGGTATGAGATTGATGTGATTTCGAACTCGAAACTTTGTTAATGTACCAAGTAAAGAAAAATTCTTGTGGAATGTTTCGGGTATGAACCCTTTCGAACCGAGTGGATCCATAAGATATGGAACTCAATTAAGATATAGTATGTATGTTTTCAGGTAGTTCGAGAAAACATAAGGGTAATGGCAAGATGACCTAAAGATCTGATGATGATGTTGTTTCTTGTATTACGATGTGTTGTATTATTTCGATGTATTTGTATTGATGTGTTTTGACTTTCGTCGATTTTCATATAAAAAATTTGTTTGTAGACGTATCAATGTGTCAACTAAACACTTATGAATGTTCTCAATACCAAATTAACACTTGATATAATATGATTCTAAACAGTATTATGTGAGGTGTTACATGAGCAACAATAAATTAATGCTCCATAATCATAATAGAATTAGATGTCACATCTCCCTCCAATATCTTAGTATATAAATCATATATTCATTCATAATACTTAAACTCACCACTAGACACTAAAACTGAAAAATATCCTATCACGCTAGAGTTTCGAAAAGTCCTTTCGTTCCTAGCCGTCCATAATTTTGTTGGTTGGTTAAAATTAAAATCTCTGAGTGATACACATATATTGGAAATAAATATAACAAATACAAATTGGTGAGAGGATATTCTACAAGAGAATGCATGCAATAGTATATGGATCATTTTGTGCATCAACCAAACCGTGTATAAAACCGACACATCTCTATTGACACCAACTTATTCGATGATTGTATATTAATTCATTGCTAGGTTGTTTCCTTTCATCATCTTTATTCACTTTGTTTTGGGACCAATTCTTTGTGGTTGCCAACCTTACATAATAAGTGAAGGGCAATTACTCTCATGTCAACATTTAGGAATAACTTTTCAACTTTGATTCACACACAAAGAGTTAAAGAAGAATCATATTCCAACTTAATCACAACAATGTTGCCTATTTATACCAATATTGTTCTAAGTCTTGCTCTTGCCAAGAAATTCTATCCAAATAACCCTTCCTACTTTCTCCTTACATGTTCAAGGTTTGCCATATAGCATAGCAAAATGGCCAACGTAAGAATCTATATAAAATTAACTCACTAACTATTTCATAATTTTATTATGCAGCAATGGAAATGATCAAAGTTTTATTGTTGTGTGTTATCAGGTTGTGGAAGTGAAAGTTGGTTTACATTGTGATGAGTGTATCAAGAAAATTCTCAAGGCCATCAAGAAGATTGAAGGTAGATAATTCTTTTTTTTTTTTCTCGGGTCAAGTGACTACGCTCATGCATCTGATACTTTTGTACAACTATCAATTAAGCGGATTTAACGGAATATTAATTTTTGTTCTCTATTATCTATGATATATAATAACTAAAAATCTATATAACCTTGTAGATATCGAGACATACAATGTGGACAAACAATTGAACAAGGTTATTGTTACGGGCAATGTTACGAATGAAGAAGTGATTGGAGTTCTTCATAAGGCTGGCAAGAATGCAACTGTGTGGGAAAATGTTCAATGTTGAAACCATAATTTCTTTTTAAGTAAATACATCTGAGTTTTCTATACCATATAAGAAACATTTAGAATGATGCATGATGTGAAGTTCTATATATCATCTATGTATAGTTTGTAGAAGCATAATTATATATCTACTATACTCAGTTTTGTAATTTTGTCCTTTGAATAAAACACATATGATAGGGAGCTAATTGATGAAAGGAGAGTTACATTAAATTTCATTATACGTACTTATTTTTTACATCTAATTGATGGCGGCTTATCATTGAGATTTTTCTAGAGATAATTTTTTATCATGCTTAAGTATTTCAATCAATTGTTGGAGTCTAAATCATTTAGATTTAATAATAATTGGCTGGCGCATATCAATCTATCTGAGGTGGTTTAATATAGTTGGATTGTCCCTCGGTCTTCAGATTGAAAAGTTTTTGTTCTCAAAGAGAGGCTCAAATTTCTTAAAGGTAACTTAAAAGTTTGGAATAAGCATGTATTTTGTAATCTTGATCCTTCAAATTGAACCTTTGAGAGATGTGGTGAGTCAATTGGACTTTATAACTTATTAGGATAGTCTTTTAGACTAGGAGATTGTGAATAGCTGTAGGGTCAATGTAGACCTTTGGTCATTGTTAAAGATAAAAGAACCTCAGTTGTTCCACAGGTATTGTAAAACCAAAATTTTTAATGAGGAAAAGGCTAAGGCTGGTGTTTGAGATTGGTGGTGTGTCTGAGATTGTCAAGAGAATCTTGTGAATAGGTCATAACTTGATAAAGTTATTTTTGGTGGGAATCAAATCCTGTATTCTGGAGTTCAAGTACATGTTCAATTCATTTCCACTAACAATTAAACTACGTAGTTCAATTGATAGTGAGAATGAATTAAACATATACTTGAACCCCATGACACATGATTCAATTCTCATGAAAGACAAAATCTCTAAATTTGATGATTCGATTTTTACGCATTTAACTTATCTAAACAATATTGACGCATATTTAAAATAAATATTACAAACTAATTTGAAAATTGAATTTAAACTTCTCATAAATTTTAATTGAAGTTCAAATATTGATTAGTTTAACATTGGTAGTGAAATGGATGCATCTGAAAATACCCTTCCAAATTTTTAGGAACATTTTCAGATTGTCATATGTGTTTCTCCACCACTTAGGGTGGGAGAAGCAATCTTCATTATTAACATCGAGTAGTCTATATAGGCCAGTTTATCAAGACTGACTAAATATATAGCTTAAATTTTATTCAAGTCTAAATTTTTATTAGAATTTTTTAGCTTAGTTCTAAAAAGTCGGCTACTTATTAAGGCAATTAAAGCTCGAATTTTATTAGATATTTTAACCCATCATAACAAGACTACTTCTCATAAAGACTATCTCGTATTAACCGTTAGGGGTGTATATGAGTTACGTAAATTCATTAAATCCAGTCAAATTCAACTTAATCAATCCAAAAAAAATTGGGTCTAAACGGGTAAGTGTGTCAAAATGGTTTGAAAGTATGAAATGCGCCTAAGAGGGGGGTGAATTAGGTGTTTAAAAATCTTATCGATTTTTTTATGAATACTTGTACTAATTTTTCTAGTTTGGTATATGAAGTTTTTACAAGTGTTTCTTTCCTTTTGGTTATGGTGTGATGAAAGAGATAAATGCGCAAAAGTAAAGAACACAAGGATGTATCCTGGTTCCCCTCACAGTCCGAGAGTACTCCAGTCCCCTTACAACATGCAAGAGATTTCACTATAGTCAGAATTATCGTACAGCCTATTCACACTAATGGTGATGCCTACTATCTAACCTATAGGGAGACCAAAGGCTCTTAACACCTTTAAGGTCTAAAACACTAAGTATAAGAAGAACAGTCATCTTCAATACACATCTTGTTTCCAACAATCCTGGACAACAAGAATACAACAAGTATATTTGAATTTTACAAGAGTTTTGAAGTTGTAGCACAATATATCAATCTTGGATTGATCTTCTCCTTCAAGCAAAACAACTCTCAATAATGGATACAAGTGTTCACAATGATAGTATGAAACTTAGAATAATTTTTCAATGAAAAATAAGCGTGGAAAGTCTCACAAAAAATTCTTATGTAAAACACTTGAGAATATTTAAAGATAACGAGTTTTTTGTAAATAGAATTGTTGATTGAAGAAGGTGATTTAAATCTGAAAAATCTGCAGTATTTATATGCTCTAAAATACCTTTACAAACATGCATAATTATATGAAAAGATGTCATGATTCATGTTAAAGATCCCATCAAAATTCTGTTTGAAAAACAAAAGAGTTTTTCACACTGGTTCAGTGGTAACCGGTTCCCTCATGGGAGAACCCGGTTCCACTAACTGCAACGTTAAAAAATTTGAATTTTAGTGCAGGGGAACCGGTTCCCTCATAGGAGAACCCGGGTTCCCTATACAAAAACCAGGGGCGTGAAAATCTTGAAATTGGGTAACCGGGTTCCCATATGGGGTAACCGGTTCCCAGAGCATATTTTCTAAAAATTATTTTACAAATGATGTTTCAAACTAGATTTTGATATTTAAAATATTTTTTAACAATTTTATTGCATGCATGAATCATTATGTGAACACTTGTATGCATATAGAGAGATTGAATGCATATACTTTTTTGACATTTCATTTTAATTCCACAATGATTCTTCAAGACTTGATTATATAGACGATTTGAGCCATTTCCTTTTGCAATCAATTTCTTTATTGTAAACTTGTATTCATCAAAACACTTTAGGAGGCAAGCTTGATTTTACATCTTGGTTTCACATGATTTTCGAAAATGAAAAAATGATTCAAATAAATCCAAACTCAATCGATAAAACTCACTCAACTCACTAAATGCATAAATTTTACCATTAATTATTAGGTTCTTTTGGTCTTTTAATTAATTGATATATGAACTAATATTTATATTTTTACCATTGAAATTTGGTTGAAGATATTAATGTTGAAGTTAAGATTTCTTTTTTGAACTATGAAGGATATTTGAATAAAGTTCTTTATCTATTTTTTATAATTTGATGAATGATGACTTTGATGTATTTATACTTAAAATTGCTTCAGTTTTAGGTTCTTATTTTATGAGTCATGAATTTGAATTATTCAGGATATTATACTTTGATTGTTATGATATTATTACGAATAAATTCTGAATTAATTTATGTAATTCTATTTCTAAGTACTACAGTAATACAATTTTGATTTTTACAAATATTTTTATTAAACTTTATAGAATGTTTAGACATTTAATGTTAAAAAATAGTGCTAATAAGATTAAATTATTTAGAAAAGTATAGTTAGAAAATGTAATGCCTTAGATTGCTTTCTAGATTATCGATTGATTTCACAAATTAACACAGGTCTTTTTAGTATGATTTGTCCTCACTCACACGCTTTTCAGGAAACTTCTCAGAAGGTCATCCGTTCCAAAATTACTCCAAGTCAAGCAAGCAAGCTTAACTGTGGAGTTCTTATGAAACGGGCTACTGTTAGGGATCAAATAGTACTAATTTTCATACATTGTTATTGGTCCCTTTAGCCAAGTTTCATTGAATTTCCACACTTTTATTCACACAATTTAGTAAATATGCAATTACTTTTGTTTTAATTATGTTTTGCGTAGGTATTTTACTTTGTTTGCTAGTTGTGTAGAATTTGTTGATAATAGGCATTGGATGCATGCACAATTCAAAAGAGAGCTTGGAAGGTATTGTGGAGTACACTTGAAGAAGCAAAGCAAAGGAGGTGGAAATCACTCAGTTCACGCCGCGAAAGTTGTTGGCGTCGCGAACTGCATTGAGGAAAACAATGTTGAAAACATGAAGAAAAAAACAAATTTCCAAAAATCACTGTATTCGTCCCGCGAACTGTATTCGTCCCGCGAACTGTGTTCGCCCCGCGAATTGTGCATGGTCAGCCAATTAGTTTTTAGGTTTTGGCCACTAATTCTGTTTTTAGGTTTTGGCCACTAATTCTGTTTTGGCCCAACTTAAGTATGACGCTCCATACGCATTTAAGTCCAATTTTAGAGATTGAATAGAGATGGATTGTATTATATGCACTTATTATTCACCACACATTGTAAGAGAGTTTTCTAGAGAGATTTTGAGGTGGATTCTCACAAGATTTGTGAAAGCAAACTTGATGCCGATGGATTCTTCTCCATCTATTGTGCTGTCAAACATGGTGATGAGTAGCTAAATCCCACTTTGGCAAGATTGGAGGTAGTAGTTATCCCTAATTTACTATGTATTTCATTTAGCTCTTGTATGTGAACAATTGATTGTTGAAATAGATTGATACTTTTATCCTATTTTGAATATTTAGATTTGGATTATTGTTGAGAAAGATTATTCAAATCTTGACCTAAAGTATTCTCTCAAGTAGTGGATAAATTGTAGAAATAGATTTATACACTACTTTTCTTTTCTATCAAACATTAAAGATTGTTAGATTAATAGTTAGATGGAAAAATCGTCTAAAGATTAATATAATGATTATCACAATCCCATTTAAAAATAAATGTCATTGAGAGATAGAGATACTAGAATATATTCAATAATCTTGAGCTCATATATTTGTTCTAAGAAAACATAGGAAATTGGGATAGTGAACCCAAATCTTGGCATATCTTTACATTTGATAAAAATTCACTTTTATTGTTTTAGTATTACTTTAAATTGAAAGATACCAATTCAAACCAAAACAACAACTTGTTACTTTTTAAACTTGAAACGATAGTAACTATAGAACGACGGTAATATCTTCCAATCTTTGTGGATACGATACAAAAGTATTTGTCGGAAAAATACTTTTCAACAGCTACCAAAAAAAGATGCATCATATTGATATAGACAATAGTTATCAATCCTTACAAGACATTTTTCAACCATAGTCTCTTTCTTGCACAATCTTAAGATCTTTCTAATCCGATGTGGCGACTACTCCTCCCTCCCTTCGACCTCGAGTGTTACATGAAGTGTAACCACCATCTTCGATCTCGGGTGTTACATATATTTTTTGATACACACCAAAAAAATGGACGACCAACTATCCAACTCAATCTGAACTACTACTTTATGATTTTACCCAAATCAATTCAATGATATTATGGATAGTTATTTTACATCACTTAAACTGATTTATTCTACGTGGTTCTAGTTCGATTTTAATCAAAGAATTTAAATCGACCTATATACACCCATATAATAATTGGTAGTTTATTTAGTCACAACTACAAATTTGTAAAAAAAATTATAAATTTCATTGCAACTTTTTTATTTTTTATTAATTTGTGTTATGTTAATTATTAATTTATAGTTTTAAATTTTATTGTTTTTAATAATATATTATGTAATATTTTTTGGATATTCAAATTAATAAACTTTATATATTGTATTATAGTTATAATAAATACATTTAGAAAAATTATTTTGTTTATTAGTATTCGTTTTGATTCAAACATTTGACATAATATTCTACCAGCTTTGACTCTCTCAAGAGGGGTTGGGGGTATTTTAGACTGCTAGGGAGAGAAAAGGATAAGGCTAATTAGTGGCAGTACGTATTTGTCAATTGTCATTTTCCTTTCAATTTCTAATGAGTTGGATGAAAGTTACATCAACTTGTATCCTCTTTCCAATACCCAAACAAAAAATATCGTCATCTCTTATTAAAAAATATCATATCATGCATTTATTCTTAGTTAATTTATGAATATTATTCTAAAAGATTCAAGACACATTAATATTGCTATATCTTAGCCATGGACAGTTTTCTTGACAGTGATGTTTTGACCTATTATGTTTCTCCCACGTCCATCCTGAAAAATTAAAAATATTTTTCGCAAGTTAACCTGCGAATTCACTTTGTTGGGTGAATTGCAAGTTAACCTACGAAATAGTTTTTTTGGGTGAATTCGCAGGTTAACTTGCGAATTCACCTTATTTTTTTTAAAATCATGGATTATTTCGTAAGTTAACTTACGAATTCACCCTACAAGGTGAATTCGTAAGTTAATCTAAGGAAATGTTCCCAGTGTTATTTTTTTAACATAATCAAGAATAATTCGCAAGTTAACTTACGAATTCACCTGATGTAGTGCATTTCGCAAGTTAACTTGCGAATTAAGCATAAACAGAACCAAAACTCATTTTTGGTTGAAACTGAATTTTGTTTTGTGGTGTTTTTGACAGTCAAAAAGTAATACATATAAATAAAATAGAATATACACTTATATACGCAAACCATGTAAATAATAATATGTTATAAATATTAAAGAGAAAATATGTCAGAAATATTATTACATAAATTATTCCGAATAAAATGTGATCATACAAATCAAATAAAAAAACATAAAGACTATTGGGTATGCCTAATCCTGACCCCCCGCGCCCTCCTCTGTCGGTGGTAACGCGCAACACGCTCTACCTCAACGACCATCTTCTCCCCCATGGTAACCGCACCGGGTCCGCCCCCATCGATAATCTCGTCATCCAACGCCTCCTGTTCAATCTGGCGGATACTCTGACAGATGAGCAGTATATCAGTGGTATGATCATCCTCGGCCTGCTCGTTTTCCAAGAGCTCCTCATGTGCTGACCTCGGCGGACGTCCCTCAATCTCTAGTGTCACGTAAGGGAACGACACGAAATAGAACCATGTTGTGTACCCCTCCACAGAATGCCACATACGGGATGCCCGCATCAATCGAAACTCCTCTGGAACGACATGATTCTCCCAATCCTGGAAGATATTGTCTAGAGCCCTCCGCGTGATGGTGTCGGGAGAAGCCTGGAAAGGAGGTCGGGGTATGCTCTGCACATAGCCAAACTAGCGCATACACCGCTCGGGAAGATACCAGACCATCATGTTAGCCCCACAGACTAGCCACCTGGAGTATAACGAAATGGTATCGAAGGGGACAACCTCTTGGTAGTCCTCAAACGGGGTCCAGATGATGTCGTCGTGCTGGGTGCAATCAAGGAACACCTAGTAAGGAGCCACATTATCGTTGCCCCTGTTGAGAATAAATCTGACAGTTCTGGGAATGAAGTCCTTATTGTCGGGATCCACGTAGTAACGATAGATCCGTTGAAAGTACGATAAAATCCACCTCTGCATAAAAAAAATAATAATGTTAACATAATTAAAATCAATTAAAACTAATTAAAATTAATTAAAACTACTTTAAATTAATTAAAACAAATTAAAATTAATCGTTAAAATAAAAACGTACCGTGAGGAGTGTGCATGAGCCGGTAAGCGCCCTAGCCCTTCACCTAGAAGCTTCATTCAGCTTCTGGTAGAGGTAGGTAAGAACAACGACACCCCAGTTCTATTCGTGAACTGTAGAAAGGTCCGTAAAATATCTCAGGTAGGCCACGTCGGTGTAGCGGCCACTCGTGTCCGCAAAGACGGATGTGCCTACCAAGTACATAAAAAAATACTGGATGGCACAACCCCGGTGATACTGAACAAAAACATCCTCCACAACAGGCTCCCCAGCTTCCTGTGCATCTCCTTTTGCACGAGCTGCCTAACAGAGGTGCTCCTCATATAACTCCTTCAGATAGGAGAATGTCATGTGCGCCCCATTTGTGGAGTCGCAGTCCGCAACAGCTCTATATGGATCAGCTCCCAGGTACTGAACCATCAAAAATCAACAGCCTTAACCCTATTTATCTTTGAATGGTTGAACAACCTACCTCTGATGGGTAGTCGGAGCAAGCATGCAACATCGTCGAGGGTAATCGTCAACTCCCCAACTGGAAAGTGGAAATATGACGTCTCTCTGTGCTATTTCTCAACAAAAGCACCGTGCATGTCGGTGCTAATGGTCTTGTAATTAATACTGTATAATCCTGCAAGGCTGGATGCGACGATAGCAGTCTGGAACCACTGAGTCTTCAGAGTATACAACTCAAAGATCTTGTGGGAGTGACTAGAATGTTTCAACGCCTTTCTTTCCTGAAACATAAGAATCAAACGAAAATAAATAAATAATTCGAACGGCCAGTTTACAAAAATAAATAAATAATACGAAAATAAAATAAATAATACAAAATAATACAAAAATAAAATAAATAATACGAAATAAAATTATAATACATCTTCGTCCCAAACATAGCGAAAAGATGGTCCCATAATAAATCGGGAGGGATTTGTGATATGATCCTCCTAGATAGTCAGCATCCTCTGCCTCTGCAGGCTCCTCGCCATCGTCGTCCTGGGCATCCTGAGCCTCTGCAGGTGGCGACTCGACCTCCGGTACCTCCATCTCTGGTACCTCCTCCTTATGTGCACGAGAGGAAGACGCCTCATGGAGACGACTCCTCCGTCGCGATACAGAAGGTGGTGCTATAGATAGTTGTCCCATTTCTTTCCTTTGTGCCCTTTCCATTTGCTCGCGCTCTCGACGAGCCGGCACTGTTTGGATTTGTCTGCCCTGTCTACAACGTGTCATCTGGTTATCATGATCGGTCATTTTCCTGAAATAAAATACAGTCAAAATTAATTCTAAAATAATATACCCAAAATTCGCAGGTTAACTTTGAAATTTTCCCATTCATACCAAAATTTGCAAGTTAACCTGCAAAGTCTCTTCTGCTACACTTCGCAAGTTAACTTGCGAAAACCCCTTCGTCCAGATTTTTCAAAAACCAGATTTTCAGACCCAAAACTCTCAAAATCCTTTTTTTTTCCTACTACATTATTATACTATAACATCATACACTACTACATTTCTACAACCTAAACCTTATAATCTAATAAAAAATAGAAATTGTTTAAGAAAACTTACCTAAAATGGAGGTTGTAATGAGTTGAACTTGATGTTGAAGGAGTTGCAATGAGTTGAACTTGATGTTGGAGGAGTTGGAATGAGTAGAAATTGCAAAGAAATGGTAGAAAGTAAGGGTTAGGAGTATAGAGGAAAAGTTTGTGTGTTTTGAAATGAATAGGAAAGGGGAAAAATAATTATACGCAAACTTCGCAAGTTAACTTGCGAATTCCCCAAATAAGGTGAATTCTCAAGTTAACTTCAGAATTCACCTTATTTTTTAAAAAATAAGGTGAGTTCGCAAATTAACTTGCGAATTCACCTTTTTTTTAAAACTTGGATTATTTCGCAAGTTAATTTACGAATTCACCTGATTTAGGAAATTCGCAAGTTAACTTACGAAACATGAGGGATTTTTGTATTTTCCCTAGGGGTGAAGGAGAACCCCACTAGGTAGGGAAAGAAATTCTCAAGAGTAAATCGTCTACAAAGTTGAATATCTTATTGTCATTTTGTCTTTTATGAAATGTTTATCAAGTTTCATAAATTGCTTTCATTTTTTGAATGCCGGTTAGACACAATCATATGAATATTAAAAGTGTAATGTTATTTCTACACCAATATTTACATCAAACATTATCCACCGCATTTATTGTGAATAATATTTCTAAAATAAAATAATATATTTATAAACACTGAAATATTATTAAAATAATATTTTTTTAATTTGTTAAGATTAAAAAGTATCGATATAAACTTGTGTCATTAACCAACTTCATAATTTCATTAACCAACATTTTACATTTCATTAACCAACTTTATTTTAATACTATTAATTTTAATATCTAAACGTTTATTAACCAACTTCATAATTTCATTAACCAACATTTTATACATCATTAACCAACTTTATTTTATTATTAAAAATTATCTTTAATATATGAGCGTTTATTAACCAATTTCATAACTTCATTGACCAATATTTTATTGTCCATTAATTAACTTTATTTTACTACTTAAAATTATTTTTATCTCCTGCCGTATTTTTTTTATTTGTTTATTGACTTGGATGTCTGTGGCTTTTTTAATTATTTTATTTAATATTTTAATGCCACGTAAGCATGTTATATTATATTAATTTTATGATCTATGTTAGAAATATTGTTAATGTTCAAATATTTGTTGGAGGATGGAATTGAACCAATGCCCTAAGTATCATAGTTGCAGTGCCTTTCTACTAGACCAACTGTTCTATCTTGATTGTTAAACGTTTGGAATAATTGTTATAATATGCACTTACTACATATTTATATATTACAATTATTAACTAAATATTAGTATTATTAATTATATAATTAATAATATAATTAATAATATTAATAACTAAATATACTATTCACTACATACTATATTACTATTAATAAAACTGTATTAACTATATTCTATATTAGTATTAATAATACTGTATATTATATATTATAGTTCTTAACTAAATATTATTATTATTAATTATATAATTAATAATACTAATATTTAATTAATAATTATAATATATAGTAAATAAAAAAATCAATTAATAACTATAGTATATAATTAATAATAATACTAATATTTTAGTATCAATCAAAAGTACTTAATTATGTTTTATAAATTACTTATTACGTTTTTAAAAATTACTTAATTTTAAATATTATATTTTATAAATTATTTATTATAACCTTTTTAACCTTTTAAGTGCATATGTTTGGTTAACATTTTAAAAAAATTGATTTTAAAAATATACAATTGATTTTGACATGTTTAATTATTAAAACATATTAATTATTTGATATTGGTAACTATTTACACATAAATCTTTATTAAAGCATATTAATTATTTGACATTGTCAATTATTTACATAAATATGCAGTAAGTGCATATTATAACAATTATTCCAAACATTTAACAAATAAGATAAAACATTTGGCCTAGTGAAAAGGCGTTGCAATTGTGAAGTTTGGGGCATGGATTCAATTCCCTAGCATTAACAATGTTTCTAACATAAATCATAAAATTAATATAATATAAGATGTCTATGTGGCATTAAAAATAATAAACAAAAAAGCCACGTAGCCATCCAAGTCAATAAACAAATAAAAAAATAAAAAAAATACGTGTCACATAAGCTTTTTGGATGAATGGATGTGGCGAAGGTTTAAAATGAGAGAATATTCAAATCTTTTTTTTACAGAGATTTTTCAGAAAGACTCTATATGGCAGGGGGTAAAAAAGTATTAACCCTTAAAAATAATATACAAACTACAAACAAATAAAACCAAGTGTTTGTTTGTCATACGAATATGTTTCTATTGGTGATATTCTAGAGATGGTATATGATAAATTATAACGTTGTGGGATTTTGTGTGGAAAAGTATTTTTAGACACATTTTGCACTATATTTTTACTGATGAATAAACATTGAAAAACTACTGATTTTATTAAATTCATCACAATGTTTTTTTTTTCCACATGCTACAACTTAGCATTACAAAACCTGGATATAGGTTTGAAGTAAAACTGACATAGAAAATAATAAATTGGTAATCAAGATGAAGACTTTTTAATTCTCATAATCTTAATGATATTAACTCTATCGAAAATATAAATAAAGATAATAATTATAATATGATGGTTACAATTCTCTAATAATATTTACTAAAGATAGTATTGATTACAACACATTAATTTTAATATGTCTTACTAATTCTTTACAAAATTATTCTACTTCAATAAAGGAGAGAATCAAAAGTGGTGATGGTAATAGTATTAGCACCATCACTTTTAGGAATTAGGATATCAGTGTTACTATTGTTATTGGAAAGGATCTAATCTATCTTGAAAATTGCAGGATAGCATCATATTGTAAACGATCGAGCCAAAGCCAGTTGAGCCTGAAACACTACATTTGTTGAGGAGGCTAAGCACTACATTAAAGTTTTTTTTTTTTTTTGAAGGAGGTGGATAACAAATTATTCAAGCTAGAGTCAATCAATGAAGGATGGCCTCATTAACTAGAGAAGTGTGTTGATTATTATTTACAAAACAAAAAAGATTACAAAAATAGTTGACGACCAATAAAGTCACTTTTGATATCTCTTAATGTGAATTACACCAAATTTATGGAAAAATCCAAATCAATCTTGATGAACAAGATTTAATCAATCTGATCGAAATCTTTTATTCTTCACTCTTCATTTGAGTGAATTAACAAGCATTGATTGCAAGATAATTCTACGCGCCAATTTTAATGGAAGGAGAAAGAAAATTAGGAAGAAGAAGAAGATTAAGGTTTGAACAAAATAGAGGAAGAAGAAGAATATTTTCTGCAAAGTTTCTCTCTGTTCACAAACTCTTAATTTATTATTCTTTTGCAATTGCAAATTAAATGTGTGTTTTTTTAATAATAGGGGTTCCTCTCTTGTTTATATTTATGTTAGATTGCTCCCTAAGGAAAAATATAAAACACAAAAGCCCAAAATACTTATTTTGGTCTAAGTCAAAATCTTATATCAAGAAATATGCTTTGACAATTCGACTTCTAACATAACTCGACACACATTAGACTAATTTCGACACAACCTTGTTTTTGTCGAACAACATGTTTCGAAACAAGAAATTACAATCTCAGCACACCACCTAATTTATTGTGTCTAATCTATCTAAATTCATCATTGCTCTTAGTCTCTTAAACACTTCGACTGCACTCCTTTCGTCATGATGTCTGCAACCTAATTCACAATTTTGTTATGTTCCAAGTTCATCTTCCCTTTGTCTACTTGCTCTCGAAGATAATGGAACTCATTTCGATGGATTTGCTTATACCACGTGCTATTGAATTCTAAGCCATATTGATAGCTGACATGTTGTCAATCTTCATGGTAATTGCTCAATGTCTTCTATTGTAATCCCTTCGACCCGATTCATCATCCAAGTTGCTTGACTTCACAAAGATAATCAACTATGTATTTTGTTTCACATGATAATAGTGTCACTACTGGTTCTTTTCTCTAACTTCAAGCAACTATTGCACCACCTAGCATAAGCACATAACCAACTGTGAATTTTTTATCCTTAGTGTCACTACGCCAACTTGAGTCAGTGTAACCCAATAATTTGAACTATTTTCCTTCATTAGTTGTATGTAACATAATTCCATAGTCGCGGGTTCCTTTAAGATACCTTAGTATCCTCTTTGTCGCTACTAGATGCGATACATTTGAATTTTGCATGAATCTACTCATCATTCCTACATTGTATGCCAAGTCAGAACTTGTTCACAAAAGTACCTTAATGACCTAATAAGTCTTGTGTACTGTGTTAGATTAACATCATCTTCGTCTGAGTCTTTCGACAGTTGCAGTCTTGGTTCAACGAGTGTCGAAGTCGAGTTGCATTCTTCCGTATCAAATCTCTTGAGTATTTCACTTGCATATCTTCTTTGATGTATCATCAAACCTCTAGTATTCTTATAGAATTCGATGCCAAGGAAATATTAAATGTCATCCATATCATACATTTCGAATTCCTTTTGAGTTCACCTTTGAAGTCTTCAATCTCTTTCATGCTTCTACTTGTTATTAACAAGTCATCAACATAGAGATAGTATAAGAAATTAACTCTTGTTTCTTCTTACATATACTTCATGCTCAATTGTGTTCCTTACAAATTCCTTTTCCTTTAGGAAACTACCTATCTTCTTATTTTAAGCTCTTGGAATTTTTTTAGTCCATACGAGGCTTGATGCAACATGTATACCTTTATTTCTTCACCTTGTTTCACAAACCCAATTGGTTGAGCAACATAAAATTCTCCGTCTAATGGTCCATTTAGGAATGCACATTTCACATTCATCTAAAATATGTGCCAATTGTTCATGTTCTCCATACCAACAACCTACCTGATTGTTTCTATCTTGGCAACAAGTGCAAATACTTTATCAAAGTCGATTCCTTCTTTCTGAAGAAATCATTTCGCTGCAAGTCTTGCCTTGTGTTAAATTACCTCTCCTTTGGGATCCAACATCACCTCGCATACCCACTTGACATCAATTTCATTCTTTCCTTGAGGCAAATTGATAAATGACCAAGTGTTGTTGACTTTGGTTGACTTCAATTCCTCATACATTGCTTTCACCCACTTCGAATCCTTTAATTCCTTAACAACATTCACTGGCTTGACATCTGCATAGAAAGCATAGTGTACCAGCTCACCTTCATTAGCAACCATATCATCTAATGTGATCACACAATCATGCAACCTTGCATGCACGTGTCTTGTTCTTTGATGTCTTCTTGGTCCTGTTTCACCTCTGACTTCTTTTTGTCGAACTTCTTCTCTTTCGACTTTAGTAGCCGATTCTTCACCTAAAATTCTAACGAAATATTTGTTTACATTTTCATTCCAAACACATTCCTTAAACTCATATATGATCATGTCCCTGCTTATCACTACTTTCTTATTCATTGGGTCGAACAACTTGTACCCACCAGTAGAATAATATCCAATTAGGATCATCTGACTCGACTTGTCATCAAGTTTTATTCTCAACTGATCAGGCACATGTCTATGTGATATAGTCGAAACAGCTTCACCCTAAAATTCCTTAGGTAAATGCTTGTCTTTCAATATATTTTTCACCATATTCATGATGGTTAGATTATTCCTTTCAACCATTCCATTTTTTTGTGGAGTGTAGGGTGACACCACCTCATGCACAATCCATTCTTTCGACACATATTCTCCACCACCATCACTCCTCAAAATCTTGAGCTTTTGACCACTTTATATTTTGGCCATAGATTTAAACTTGGAAAATATCCTTCTAATGGCTTCATGCATCTTTGTTGAAGTTATTCTTGTGCTGCTTTACCTGCACACATTCCTCACATACCTCATTTCGAATGATGATTTCTAACAACCCCGAAACCATATTTCTTCTTTTCAAATCTCTGATGTCTTTGAAGTTGAGATGGCCAAATCGATAGTGACATATTCATTCATCCCTATTAGATGCAGTTGCAAGGAACTTGTGCTTTATCACATTAAGTTCAATCTTGAAGATTCTATTATGAGACATATGATCCTTAAATATTAACCTTCAATTTGTTTCGACAACTCTCATAATCTTGTCTTAAATCGACACCTTATAGTTCTTTTTGAACAATTTCCCTATACTTATCAGATTAGTTTTCATGTCTGATATATACAATACATTAGAAATTATTGACCTTATGTCATCTTTCCTCATAATCAGAACATCACCAATACCTTCAGCTGCTAGAGTATTGTCATTTTCAAATTTCACCATGTTCATCATCGAGGGTTTATGTTGACAAACCAAACTTTTCTTCCAGACTTGTGTGATGAGCATCCTGAGTCCAAGTACCATTGGTCCTTGAATCTCTCTTCATCTCTTGTTGTGAACATAAACATCATTTCTTTTTCTTCATGTTTTGAAAACCTTGCATCACTTTCTTGATTCTTCAGTATTTTAGGATTATCACTGAATGTGATTCTTCTAGTTTTCGACCACTACCATTTCCTCAACCTGCAACACCACCTCTTTGGTTGCTTTGGTACAATGGTCTTCTCTAGTTCGACAAATTTCCTTCTTGATGGTTCCCTCGACCATTCGAATTGTTGTAGGCTCATCTACTTTTATTGATGAACCACTTTCCTTTGCCTTTATTTTCTCTTGTTGATTGAGTCTACAGAGCAACATCATTATTCGACTTGCAACTTTTTCAGTCATTCTTTGTTCATGGGATTCTAGTGTCCTTTGAAGTTCTTTCTTTGTTAATGTCAACATATATTTCAACTCTTATATGAAAACTACCATGTGGTTGAACTTTGGAGCCAAAGACCTCAAGATCTTTGTGAACTAATCTCGACGTCAGCGCTTCTTCACATACTTTGATTTGATTCAACGGTTTGGTAAATCTAGTGAAGAAATCAGACATGTTTTCACTTTCTTCCATCTTAAGCAATTCATATGTTCTTTTGTAACCTTGCCTCTTTCACATTTTTTCTGCCTCCAAACGATTTTTCCAAATTTTCTCATGCTTCTTTTGTTGATTCAACATCACTCAGCTTTTCAAAATTGTCTAGATCAACTTGTTGATGAATTATAAAGAGAGTTTTATAATCTTTCTTCTTCATCTTTGTATTCAATCTTTTCTTCATCAATTGCGTCTTCTTCAAGCGGTGATAGTCATTCCTTCACAAGATCTCAAGGGTCTTGGTAGCAGAAAACTACCTTCACCTATTAGCACCAATTCTCATAATTATGACTCTTTGGGATCAGAAGACTTGTCGAAAAATGCCCGTTTTGATGATGCACTGCATTCGCAATTGTTGTCCTTGAATCCCTCAACCAAAACTCTAAATACCAGATGTTGAGAATTACACCAAACCTATAGAGAATTTCAAATCAATCTTGATTAATAAGATTCGACCAACCCGGTCAAAATCTCTTGTTCTTCACTCTTCATTTGAATGAACCAACCGACCAACCCGGTCAAAATCTCTTGTTCTTCACTCTTCATTTGAATGAACCAATCAATATATTCACTCTTCATTTGAATGAACCAACCAATATTGATTGCAAGATGATTCTAATGGAAGAAGAAAGAAAATTAGAAAGAAAAAAATTATGGTAGGAGAAAAATATTTTATGAATTTTTTTAATAATAAAGGTGCTCACAAACTTGTAATTTATTTTTTTTAACGGCAAATTCAATGTGTTTTTTTAATAATAGAGATAACTTCTTCTATTTATATAGTTTAAGTTAACTTAATCCCTAAAAACAAAGCCTAAAACACAACAATTTAAAATACTTATTTTGGTTCAAATCAAAATCCTATGTCGAACAATCTTCACAACTAATACAACTCAACACAACTCAACACTCATAAGACTAATTTGTTCTGGTCAGTTATCGTCTCTTGGTTTCTAAGGCTTTCAGTGAGAAAGATCTTCAAGACTAATTTGCTCCTGAATAAGAGCAAGATTTTCTGTAACTTTGACCAAATTGTGTATGTTACAAAAATTTCTCTGTACAACTCCTTAAGCTTTTTACTTGTATTAAGAACAAACATTGGGCAGCCAATAATCACAGTGACTACAGTTGTCATGAAGTGTCCATATACCAAGAAATCTGAATTGAATGACTAATCTTCAAGGAGTGAAAGAAGAGTCGAGATCATTTGATCTCAGTCTAAAGAAAATATTAATGATCAGAATTGAATGCAATTAATTTCCCATAGATTTATCTTACTAAATCACATTCACACCACACCATAACCATTTTTTTAATTAAAAAACTTAACTTCGGATATAAAACTTACAACCTTTAATCATTTCATTATTACAGTCTCTCATCCCAAGCCATTTTTAAACCTCAGCCATTGAAATCACCTCATAACGCCGAAACAACACCACAAAAAAAAAAAAAAGAATTAAGAATAAAATATAGAAAGAAAGAAATTATTTATTCTATTTTTCTTTTCTAATTTGGAATAGACTGAAACTAGAACAACTGAACTATTCAACAAACAAAATAAAATTGAAAAATTACAAGAAAACCCGAAATCATACATCTAGTTATTTTCATACTACGCCTCAAGCGACTCTAGACTCTTGTTTTCTATTTACAAAACAAGCATAGTTTCCAATTGTTCACCGATCTACCTGGGCTGATGAATAGCCCGTGGGCTCACTCTGGGCTTAAAATTCTTCGGAGCCTTCTCCGCATATTTCGGGGCCTCAGCCCATCCACCATAGCCTCTCCATTTCAAAGATCCCAAGGATACCAACTCTTTCCCGTCTTCGTGTTCTACACGCGCCAGAGAAAAACACAGATCCATTAATCCATAAACAATAAAACAATTATTTTATTTTTTTTAATAGAAATTAATATGTTGAGAGATTCATTAAATAGCTTACGATGTTCGATTTGATGGACATGGAAAAGATCGTCTTCATCCATATCAAAATCAAATTCCGAAAACGCGTCGGTTTGGTTCTGTGGATCTTGGAAGCGTTCACGGAGCCAGTAGTCGCGGAACCAGGGGGAGGAGTGGACTAGGGCCCACCAGTCGTCGGAGAAATCTTCCACCGTGCGGTAGGCTAGTGGAACGAACATGGGAGCGTTGGGGTTTAGCGAGGAGGAGGTTGTTCTTGTTGCAGAGAGGGTTTCCATTGTTGTGGTTGGTGTGGTGGAGAACAAGATAAGGATAGGGTAATAATGATGATGGAGAAAGATAAAGAAAAGAGTAAAGAAGTGTTGAAGGTTGAAATGTTGATGCTTATCTGTGAAACTATGGATAGGTATTTATAGGCGTATTTGAGATAGTTGTGTTCTAGATATTATTACGGAAGCGGAAAGACGGATGTGCCCTTTTATCCGTTGATTTATTTTTAGTTTATTGTATTTATGTTTTATATTAACTTTTTGATTTTTATTTTTAGTAATTTTTTTCGTTCGAAATTACTTATAAAGAATATGTTATTAAAAGATAAATATAAAATAGATAAGTGTTTGATTAAATAGACAGATCATATTTAGTTGTCTACTATTATATATAATATATAGATTTAGAATTAAAATTTTAAAATATTGAATTGATAAAAGTTATTTTGTTTGAAAAAAATATAATTAATAATTAACTATAAAATTACTTAAACTTGATAATCTTCGATGTTGAAAAAGTTCTTTTAAAGGATGTTGTCAACCGGTAATATCAAAGTCAATTCAATGAGTTTGTAGACCAATGAAAATATCAAGTGTTTCTCAGGTTGAACTATCTTCATTGTCAAATTTTGAACATTTTCACGATAAGAAAAGGAAGCATGTCTTCTCAATACTTGATGTAGGAACCAAAAACCTCCTCTTCTTTGAATCAAGATCAAACAAGTAAGTTCAGAATCGGAATCAAACAAGCAATGTAAAAAAAAAAAAATCACCAATGTAGTAACAAATGCAAAACTACCGACAATATCCATAATAGACATAAATCGAACACAAAGAAGCAATCTGATTAAAAATAAATTCAGAAAAATCCAGAAACAAGAAATTTAATCTAATTAAGTAAAATAAGAATTTTGGAAATTTTTTCAGAATTCTTTTAGACTGTGAAAACAGTAAAAAAATCCTAAAAATAGAAAAAAAAATGAATTTGGAAAAAAAAAATTCCTTAAAAGTGGGGTTTTCGGGCCAGGTCATACACAAAACGGTCGTCTGAACGGGAATCACACAAAACAGACATAAAACGCAACAAATAAAATATAAAAAATAATTAACGGTTACATAAAATCAAAAGAGATGAGACATGAGAATTCGCCTGACGGAAAGAGCAGAGCAACGACGATCACCGATCGGACTCGACGGAGAGGATACGGGAGCGACTCGTCGAAGAGAAGAGGGAGGCGATATGAAGAGACGATGAATTTTTTTAAATAAAAAAAAATTGTGTACAAGGAGGAAGGATGATTAGTTTGTTTTGTTTTAAGGTTTATGATTAGTTTGTTTTGTTTTAAGGTTTTTTTTTTAATTTATGTTTTGATTAATAAATGATTAATTGGGATGGGTCATTGGTTATTCATGTGTTTTAGTTTTGCACCATATTTTTATTAATTTTGCCCTTAGTTTTGTCTAAAAATTATTAATTTTGTCCTAGATTTTGTCTAAAAAACAATTATTAGGTAAATAATATACAATGAAATGAGGGATTGAGCCCAGACGTGTGTCCGGGCTCGCTAGATGTAAATTCGTCCATGAAATCATTCTTAATCAATCATACATGCACAAATTCTAACTTAAGTAGATGAATTCTAGAGGCTTTTTAATAAACCAAATACTTCAAAATCATACAAAATCAATTCCATGTCTCTAAAATTAATTTTAAATTTATAAAAAATCAATTCAAACATATACTTAATCAAACTATATTATTTATGTAAAAAATTTACAATCATATTTCCAATTACAACTCATAGTTACTATACATCGAAATAATTTCATTTCTAATATATGATTAATAGAGGAATGTTATTCATACACTCATATCTTACATCAATACTTACCTCCAATATTATTTATCATATTTATATGGTAAATAGTACTTTTTAATAAAATATATATTTTGAATATTAATATACTATTATAATATTTTTTATAAAAAAATTATATAATTTTTTATAATAAAGTAAAATTGATTAATAAAATATAAAAAAGTGATTAATGAAGTGATAAAGTTGATTAATAAACTTTTAGATATTAAAAATAATTTAATAGTAAAATAAAATTAGTTAATATAAAATAAAAAATTAGTTAATAAAATATTGAAGTTGGTTAATAAATATTCACATATCATAAATAATTTTTAGTAGTAAAATGAAATTGATTAATAAAATATAAAATGTTGGTTAATAAAGTTATGAAATTGGTTAATAAAGGTTTAAATAATTTTACTATTAAATTAATTTTAATATATTATTTTATTAATTAATTTTTTATATTTTGTTAGTCAATTTTATTTTATTATTAAAAAATATAATATTTTCAAAAAATTATTATTATTATAATATATTATTATTTATAAATAATTTTTCGTATAAATACGATGAATAATATTTATATGATGAATAGTATTTATATTTAGTATAAAGATTAGTGTAAGATTAATAGTGTTATTCTAATAAATATTATAATGAGCAATAGTTGGAGATAGAATTGTAAAATGCTTTTAAGAGGAAAAAACAGTGTTAACTAAAGATATTTTTTTGCAGAAAAATTATAAAAATTAATTAATGATAAAAAAAAAAGTGAGAATAGACTAGTAAGAACTAAGAAGTAGTAAGAACGAAAAGGACAGAAGAGTCGTATTCAATTAAACGCACGTGACATACGTGTGCTACTAGAGACCAAATACAGAGAACGCGGTTTTTGGATTCACACCCCGTTTTCAGCTTCACATTCACTGAGTCTAAGCCTATGGGCGAAGACCATAACGTGGTTATAGTAATGAGATGAGTCATGATTAAGATAGCATACCTTCATTCTTATCCTTATCCCTAATCATACATTTTGCACACAAATTTATTACACGTCATTTTTTGTCTCTTTTCAACAAGGGATTCCCCACTTGTTACGGTCGGTGACATAAGCTTTTAGTACTTCTTCTATTCTGTTTCAAAATAACTGTAATTTTATCAAATTTATTTTGTTTTAAAATGATTTTTATTTTACTTTTTAATGTAATAATAATTATTTTAATTTTAATTTTATTCTTTATTTCTTATATTATTTTCAATATATTAATAAGATTATTTTTGTAAAAGTGTAATATTTTATGATAACATTATTACATTCTTTAATTTGTATATAAAAATCTTAAATGACAGTCATTTTAAAATAGAAGGAATAATATTTTGTTGGTTTTGGAAATCTTACTGTTTTTGTGGTAATGTGGCGCACGCGCTTGAGTTTTGTATGTTTGGTTAGTCAAAGAGAATAGGAATATATTCTCTCCGTTTAAAATTTTTATATACGTATTAAAAAAATATAATTATATTATAATTGCATTTTTATTAAATTAATTATATTAATTTATTGGAAATAGCTTACAAAATAATAATTATAAAGATGGAATTAAAAATAATAATTATCATTATTTAGTATAGCTTAGGAAACTCATAGTAGATGCATCACTCATTTGATTAATATTAGATTACATAGAATGAGAGTATTTGAATAAATTATTTAATAGTAAAATGTTTGTAATGGATTGTTGAATAAATATTAAAAATAATGTGGATTAATTGGTGTTGAAAAAATTCAATATATTAAATGAGGAGGGAGTGATGTTACATATAATATTTTATAAAATTGTATTGATAATTATTGTATTTATTTAGAGTTTTAGTATATTGTGAATAGTGATGGAGTATGGTGTTGAATTTTATTAAAAAAAATTATTTTAATGGATAAAAGTTAAATAAGTATCAAATTATTAGATAAAAAAAATATTAAAAAATAAGTGTTAAATAATAAAACTATTGCAATAGTCTTAATAAGTTATCCCTAATAAAGGATGCTAGAAATATGTATATTTTTAAACGGTGCTAAAAATATGCTTTATTACTTCTATGTTATGTGTGCAAATGACCCGGTGATTGCCTATAGGATTAAGTGTAAATGACCTCTTTAGTTTTCATGGAAGGTAATATGCAGCTTGTTAAAAGTAAAATTATAGGCAAAATATAGAAATATTAAAATTCTAACATCAAAATAATATCAAGACAAATGTTATAGCATCTGATATGATATCCTAAACGGATTCATCAAGTTATAACGCATATAAGACTTAAATTGTAGAATGATAAATAATACATAAGAGTTGTTAACTCAATTCACTGTAATATTATCTACTTTGAAGGATACCAAATCAGAAAAGAAGTCCATTATCAACAGTATTAATTCAAAACTAAACTTTCCCGCTTACAACTTCTCGCCTAATCTCAACCCAATGCAACTTCTATCTAATTTCTCCCTAAATATGAGAAATCTCCATCCCACTTCCTAAATCATCTCAATGATATCTAACGGCCTCAATCACGGATCGAATGAGTATAACTAATCAAGAAGATCATACTTCCATTGTAATACTTAGTCAAGACTCTTGACCAAGAACAATACTTGGAGTTGCTTAAAAGCTTCCTCCAAGAGCAATACAAAACCCATTACCTAAATGCTTCTGAATGAGAACACTACGTCTACGAGATATATCGAAAATTACAAGGGTGACAAAACCCTACACAATACAGAAGAGACTCTCAAAACTTAAGACTGTTTTTCTTCCCCTAAATTTTATAATTGTTGAAAGATAAAAGTTGGCAATTTAGATTTAAGTCTTCTCTTTAAATACATGTCTTCAATCTATGGGCTTCGAAATCTCCATTAGATATTTCTTAATCCACAAGTTAAGAGTTGTATATGTTGTATAACAAAATCTCCTTAAATCTTAGAATAAATGATACAAAGTTTTCTAAATTGTCTCAAGGCCCAATTTAGTAACCAATGCACATCTAGAGATATATCTTATTCTAGACAAAATCTTCTTGACCTGCAAAATTAACTGAAACATATCCAAGAGAAATATTCCATAATTAAATCAAAATTGTCAAGATTTAAAACAGTAGTGTATGTTGTATCAGACCACGATGTCTTGACATCTGGCTAAAAGCTCATAATAGGAAAACTATTATGAAAATTGATAAAGATGTTGCAACATCTTACTCAACATCAATATAGAATCATGCATAGCCAAAATTTAGTCAACCATAAAACATGGAACTAACAATCTCCCCTTTGGCAAATTTTGGCTAGTACAACCAAAAATCAATTTTTTTGGAGAGAGGAATAAAACCACAACACAAGCTACATGTTGATCATATAAACTTGGTAAAACAACACAACTTAGAAGCTTGTACAATCATACAAGTATAGAACTCCCCTTGTCACACATAAACAATCCCCCCTCAAGGGAAAACCCCACATCATAACACATGCAATAGAACAATAGAAGCATTAACAACAGCTTCAGCATGAACACTCATGCTCCTCTCGATGATTGCAGCAATCACACATACAACTACTCTCACACAAGTAGTGACACACAATCCTATCACAATGCTAAATCAACATGTCAAGACATGTGATGTAACATCATGACAACACACTTTACCCTCTTTTTAGCCAAAATATCGACAAAAGAAACAAATTAAATGCACACACACAGTGGAAACACACAGCACATTAAAAACATAGAAGACAAACACAAGTTATATGTTAAACATGTAGGCTTTGTAAACAACACATACCAACAACTTGCACACGAGGAAATGATATCTTCCCTGGAAGCACAAGAAAACCCTTAAGAGGAAACAAATGCAAAATACGTAACTCAGAATATGCAGAAAACATAACTCATAACACAAGACACAACTATTCCTCATAACTCAGAACACATGACACAAGACATAAACACCCATGTTAGAACATCCTTTGACATATTTCTGCAAACCAAATTCAAGAATAGACTCAAGATTCACATGATGGACAATCATGATCCCCTAAAGTGATTCACTAAGTAACACCTTAAAATAATTATACCTATAGACACACACTAAGAATCAAAATATGCAAGAATTGATTCAAGACAAACAAAAGAAGACTCAAAAGTGACTAAAAAATGAAGGAAGAAAGAATAAAATAAGACTCACACAAAGAGAAACAAGTTAAGGGTAAAAAGAAGAAATGACTCACTCAAAAAATAGAAAATATGACAAACAAGACTCTATAAGACTAACTCAACAAAACGAAAAACAAATGCACCTTTCTTTTTGTTTTTTTGTTTTGTTTTTGCTTTGTTTTTAACTTTTTTTATAACAGATAATGTATAACAACCATCCCACACACTCTACTGAGTCAATGAATTTGACTTAATCTTGATCAATCTCTGAGTCTGAAACATGTAAGATCACACGGTTCTTATTGAGGGACTTCACCTTTATGAGGTATTTTCATTGTCCAAGATGTTTCAGTAGATATTTCAACATATGTTATAGTGTTGAACACTAATTTCAAAACCATAACCCACTTCCTTCTTTATTTATAGTAGAAGAGTTTTCTTTTGCATCAACAATGTAAAAACACAGTTTGTGAGGATGGTGAGGATGTAAGGTCTTTTAAATACCAGGAAGGTTACTTAGTATGTAACAAAATCTTGCTTGTAACAACACTTCAATTAATGAAAGCTTTTATGGAATAAGATAAAATTATCCTTAGTAACAGTGAACCACTCATCATAAGAGATATACACGTTATTCTTCAGCTTTCTCTCTTTCCAAGCTTTGACTTCTTGAAAATGTTACAACATTTGAAATGACATTTACCATGCCATTGAAAATGATTCCTTTTGAAATTGCACACTCCACTAGGCAAAAGAATATAGTTGGAAGACCGTCCGAACAGTTACTCTAATAATTCTTCAATAGTGCAATTCCAAAAATACCCCTCCCATTCTCAATGTAACTTGCAACTCAAATTATAATGAAAATACTTCCTGATCTTCCAAATCATGCCAAGTTTAGGAGTGTAAATATAAACTTGTAGCAAGATCATTGACACAAAGATAACATAACCAATGACTTTGTTCTGTAGGCAGAATAAAATTCTTGTACCTTATTTGTAGTAGAATGTTACACTACAATATCATGACATCCGGTTAGACATTGTACTCTTTTAGTGATCAACCCAATACAAAATACATCTTTCTTCAGCAATGTACCTAATCTTTATGAAATACCAGGACTCAATTAATTCTAATCTCAGTGATCAAAATATCCTCTAATGATACAATCTTCTTCAGACTTGACCAAGCTTTTACTCAAAGGATCACCCTTGTTATCTATTTCATTTTTGAAATAAATAATGATCAAGGACTAAAATACCCTCCAAATAATGAGATCCCTTTCACACAATTATTTTCTTGAGAACCTTTTTATTTACTGCTAACTAGCCTTATGAAATCTTCTTCATTGAAAACAAATTGAGTCACTTTTCCCCTCATATATTTATGAAAATACAGGTAATATGTTATTTCTTTTTAAATAAAAAATAAAATAAAATAAGGACTTTCTGTAACACCCGTTTTTAATTAATATTATATTATATTAATAATTTCGAATTACCGATCGATGTTACTTTGCGACGAGAATATTTGTGTTAATTAATATATCTATTAATATATTAGGTGACGTTCCGTTCGGTCCGATAAAATATTATTCGGATCCGATATTTTAATTCCCCGGAATTATTTTAATTATTTGAATTAATGATATAATTAGATAGGGGTGTGGAGAACATTTTGTTAGAAATTGGGTTTTACACCCTTGGTTGCTAGTAAGGAAAACAACCTATGAAACACTTTCCTTGTTTTTCTTTCCAACCTAGCACACCATAGCCAAACAAGAGCAAGAAGGGAAGTTAGTGGAAATATCATTATAAAAACCATTTCCCTTGTTTTCTTCCCATTTTTCCAAACACACCAAAAATAGAAATTTGAGAGGAAGTGAGGGTTTTGGGAAGAAGGAGAAGAAGAGGAGCTAGAGGGAACATGATGGTGGAGATGTTGGATCATCAAGAATCATCAAAGCTTCCATGGTAAGGGGTTTGATTTTCCAATGCTTATAGTTAGGGTTTGGTTTGATATATTTTGATTTGAGATAAAATTGATTTTTAGGATTTATGAGTTGTGTTGAGTGATTTTGATAGAAGTTAGAGGAATTAATTTAGGTGTTATTGTTGTTGTTGAATTGTGTTTAAATTAGTTAAGAAGAAAATTAGAAAGAAAATTAAGTTTTAATTGAGTTAATCAAGATTATTAGAACTTAATTATGCAGGTTATCTTTCTTTTTCTTATGTTTGGAAAATGGATAATAAAAACAAAAATGCCTTAGGCACTTGTAAAAGAGGGTCCACCCCCTTCTTTTCCATGTTATGGGATGTACTTCCCTTTAGGCAATAAGAGGGAGTTTACGGTTCCCTGTTTCGTCATTTTGGTTTTTTTTAACAGTTCAGTTTCTTTTAAATTAGTTTCTGTTTTGTTTTAATTCTCATAATTTAATATATTAAATAATTATATTAATTAAATACAAATATGACATAAGTTAGCCCATTTAATTTGGAACCCGATTATGTTCCGATTTCTCGATTTCGATAATTTCGGCGACGAAGCAAGTTGCTCTGAATTCAACAAAAATTGACTTGCTAGCTAAGTTTGACGTGTAGAACGTAGTGGTGAGGTTAGTTTTTAGAAATTACGAGTTTTTACGAAGCGACCCGAAATAGGCCAATTTACGGTAAATTGAATCGGACGATGTTTTAGTAGATTTAAGGTACGTATGGACAATCCGATTTCGACGTCGACGATTATGATTAATACCGGTTGTTAGGAATGGCTTTCGTGAAGATTATAGGTGTTTGACTATTTTCCCGTTTTTGGAATTTAGTGAATTAATTAATAGTGATGCGGTGTGAATAACGTAAGATTTGCGACGGTGTATTTATTAATGAATACTTGTTGAAATGCAATGCGATGAAATATGTTTTGTACATGATGATGTGATGATTAAATTGATGTTGCTAATAAATGCGTCCGATTTGTGAATGCATGGATTTTGATGAATTTATTAGTGATGTTTGCATAATGCAATTATGATGCGATGATGTATTTATCTTGTTTTGGATAAATTATGGCGATGTGGGCTTTATGCCAATTTGGATGAGTGATGATGATGTTTTTGTGTTGTGTTGTTTTATTGTCGAGTCACATACATTTCATAAGTGAAGAGGGCTTTTATGCCGTGCGAAGATCGGCTTTATGCCAAGTGTCCCTAATTACGGACAAAACGATGGGTACCACATGCATAACATAGTCGTGTCTCATGGAGTCGTTTATGTTTATGTTTGAGTTGTTTAGCGTTGGGTTTTTGTTGATTCATGGATGATATTGAATTGCGATGATATATGTTGTGATGATGGGCTTTATGCCAAAAGCGAAGATGGGCTCTAGCCAATTTGTGATGAATTGTTTATGTTGCTTGTATTACTAGCACTATTTAATGTTGTTGGTTGATGTTGTTGTTTAAGACTACCGTGTTAATTAGTGATGTATTAGCTCGTGACGATTTCGTGGTGACGGAGGGTTATGTGTTGTTGCGACGTTTTATGCCGATGAGGTTATGGTGATATAGTGTAGATTATACACATTAGGATGACGAGTAAAGTAAGTGAGTTTGATTATGTGTTGGAATTACACTTATTAACCTATACCCTTTATAATTCCGAAACTATATATATATATATATATATATATATATATATATATATATATTTTATCATGCCTTTAATTATATGTTTTGGAGTATCTCACCCTTTACTTGTTTTGCCGTTACCTATATATTGGTAACGTGCAGGTTATGAAGACGGAGTTTATAGTCGTTAGTCGTGTTTGTCGCCTCGATACGTAGCACTCGGGTGGAATATTTATGTTGTCATTGTTGTTGTTCTTTTGTTGCTTTCCTTTTGTAAAGAAGAATTATACTTTATGAAAAACATGATTTTGATGAGGAAGTTTAATAAAGGAGATGTTTGATTTCTATGAATCAATTTATGTTTTCCGCGATGCTATGTATCCGAAATTTATACTTTAAAGCAAACTGTTTAAAGTGAGTTATTTTTGAAGGTGTGACGCCTCAGTATTTAATTTATGAAATTTTAAATTACTCTGTTTTTTTTGCATATAAAACTTTGGGTAGATTTGGGGTGTTACATTAGTGGTATCAAAGCAGGTCGGCCTGTCGACCAAGTTATTAGTGTGTTTAATCTTGTTGTATGCGACATGTGTGTGAAACACTGTCGGTACTTGTTTGTTTCAAATTGTTTGTCTGCAGAGATGAGTTTGAAACATGGGAGAAGTTTTACTTCTTGGTGGGGTTGGAGTTTGAGCCTCAGCGGTGTTACACTTTAGTGAAGTGTAAGTTTAAGATTGTTGTAGTTGGTAGAGATGGTTTATGTCACCATCATGATTGTCATTGCCTATTGACAATTTGAGGGACTGATCATCCTTAATCTCTTGTTGATAGTAGCCGAGAATTGTGGTTGTTGGGATAGACTTGTCCTTCCAGCTTAATAGTGTATGAAGCAGATGTGTTTGCACAAGGTAGTGCATGGTTACTTGAGTTGTGAGCGAATTTGGATTTTGGTGAGAAACAAGATTTTGTCAAGCGAGCTTCTTGTTGTGATTCTTCCGAAGCATGTTGTGAAGATGTGAGGGAATTGCCGCAGTAGTGCGAAGTGAAGTTTTGATGGATTTAGTTTCTGAAACTAGTTGTGATTCGAAGTATCCTTAAGGGATGTTTGCTTATGGATTAGAGTTAAAGAGTCAACTTGAGGATTGGTTTGAGCAAAGTTTGTTTATTCGAGCAGGTCACCGTGGAGTGCTACCGTAGTGTTGTTCGAGAAGAGAAAAGGTTACTCGAGTTGGCACGTCGTTTGTAGTCAAGGAACGAAGTGAATGTTGAGGACAAGTATCTACTCCTGAGGACTGATGTTGGATAGATCAGTCATTTGGAGTTTTTGTGTTTAGTGAGATCGATGCGAAGTTTCGCTGTCTACGGGTTAGTGTGAGAACTGAAGATGTTTAGACAATGCTTTTCAAGATTGTGTATGGTCCTGGCGAGTATTTGTTGATGCCGTTAGTGTGACTGGTGTGTCAGGTGTGACCTTGGAATGGTCAGACAATGCTCTCATGAGTAGCTGTAAGAGTTATTTCGTGTTCATGGATATTATTTGGTTCACATCAAGTTAAGGAATTGTGGCAAGCATCCGAGCGTTGCGTTGTCAGTAGTGAAGTTACACTGGTGCATGTCGAGTATTCTAAAGATAGAATTTTGAATTGTTAGACGAGAGTGCTTTAAGTAAGTGACTTAGACGGTGATATTTTGGACAATTCCGCGAAGATTTATTTTGTGCCTTGTAGAAGACTTCAAGGGGTTATTTTGGAGTTTAGAAGTTCCTTTATTTTGGATGATTAAGTTTGTGAGTTTGACGGAAGATCTTTTTATAAGTTGGTTTTAATCGTGAGTATTTTGACTCGAGATGGTTGAGTCACTATTTAGACTTCGCGATGGTAAGCGAATTTGTTTAAGCCAGTGGAAAGTTTAGCGAATGCTTTGATTTTGGTTTTGTTTTGTACTGAAGAACCTGGTGCGGCGTATTGTGATATTCCATTTTGGACTTAAGATGTATTTCGACATAGAATTGGAAAAGTGTATTGCTACCTTAGAACGATTTGATTTTCATAAGGAAAAATTGTCGGACGCGTGAGTTAGAGTTTGATGCGGTTGCGCTCACTTGAAATTTTAAAGGTGTAGATGTTAACGACGGGGAGATTGGAATTGTTGAAGACAATTCAAGTTTGAGTGCAATCTATAATAGACTTCGTTTGTTGTTGAGCTTAGTGTGTTGATATCGCGGATAAACCAAGAATATCTGACTTGGGATTTGTTATTTTGCAGAATGTGCATGTTTGTTTTGGGACACTTGTTGAAATTTAAGTTTAGAAGGTTATTGAGGATTCGTTCACTACTATCATATGGATTTCGTTGGATACTAATAGCCGTGGTGGATTATTAGATTGCGATTGAGATAAGTCTTGACGGTAAAGAATTTTGTGACGGGTTGGTAGCCACGGGTACCTTGAGATGATTGATGTGTTATAAAGGAAGTGTTCTATTTGTGACTGAAGTTGGTTGCGACGGTGTTCATGTTGGATTCCATAAAGTTTATGTTATGGTTCTAAGTTCAACCTGTTTTGTAATTTCAGTAGTATGAGACGACGTTGTTGAGTAGAATTCTTGAGAGAGTGTTGTGATTGAGTTACCACTTGGGACGATGGAATGTTATGAAAGGTGTTTCGATATGAAAAACCTGTGTATTGATCGTTGCGACGGTGCGAGAATAGTGATTATTTAATTCAACATTGGGGATTGAATTGTTACAAGGGGAGACTTCGTTGAAGCCAAGTGTATACGTCGAAGTTCACAAGTGAGATATTTGGACAATATTTGAAAAGGTCAAACTATGTCTTATGTTTAGAGGACCAATGGACGTTAATCAATCGAGAATGAAAGAGTGATTCTTCGAATTGATGAAGCTGATGTTGCAAGGTATCTTGATGGGTGTACGCTTTGAACATATCAATTTTGAGTAATTGTGAAGTTGAGGAATTAACCAAGTTGTCTTATGGTTGGCATCTTATGCATAGAAGTGACGCAGCATAGTTTAGATATCGAGCATTGAATTGTTAGCAAGTATGCGAGATTTTTGGATTTGGGCTAGTAAGTTATAGTCGCAAGTCGTCTGTACATGCCCTAAGATGAGTGGTGTATCGCAGTTCTGTTACGTTTGTGTAACTTGTTATTGATCAAGGGTTGTGCGTTGGTAATCTACAAGGATGATGTGACCTTGTGATTGGCTGGAATGAGAACGGTGACTGCAAGTGTAATTATTGAGTTTGTGCTTATGCGTGAATGAAGGCATCTTTTTCGTGTTTGCGTAACACGCGTGGTTATATCCTTTTCTGAATTGTTTGAGCTTTGGTTTGTACAACCATTTTGTTGTTTTTGTTTTAGCGATGGTGTCGGTGTTGTGTTGTAGGACTTTATGTTCCTATCTTTGGTGACTCGTTTCCGAGGTGTCGGTTTGAGTGTGTGACTAATTCGATAGTTGAGGCGTTAGAATAGTATCGATCTTATTTGTTTGGGTCTCGAGTGAACCGGTGTGTCTGCAATTTGTCTGGTTGTTGAGTGTTATTTGGTTTCCGAGTGCATTGTTTGGTCTTTGCATCTCGGCATGGTTGTTCTTGTTTGAGCATTGTGGTTAGGGAGATACCCTTGTGTTTGGTGTATTTTATATATTGTTTAATTGACGCGAGGTTTTGGTGGACGAATGCTTAGGCATGTCCCGTTTTGTTCATTTTGGTCGAAATTTCGAGGACGAAAAGTTTATAAGTGGGGGAGAGTTGTAACACCCGTTTTTAATTAATATTATATTATATTAATAATTTCGAATTACCGATCGATGTTACTTTGCGACGAGAATATTTGTGTTAATTAATATATCTATTAATATATTAGGTGACGTTCCGTTCGGTCCGATAAAATATTATTCGGATCCGATATTTTAATTCCCCGGAATTATTTTAATTATTTGAATTAATGATATAATTAGATAGGGGTGTGGAGAGCATTTTGTTAGAAATTGGGTTTTACACCCTTGGTTGCTAGTAAGGAAAACAACCTATGAAACACTTTCCTTGTTTTTCTTTCCAACCTAGCACACCATAGCCAAACAAGAGCAAGAAGGGAAGTTAGTGGAAATATCATTATAAAAACCATTTCCCTTGTTTTCTTCCCATTTTCCAAACACACCAAAATAGAAATTTGAGAGGAAGTGAGGGTTTTGAAGAAGGAGAAGAAGAGGAGCTAGAGGAACATGATGGTGGAGATGTTGGATCATCAAGAATCATCAAAGCTTCCATGGTAAGGGGTTTGATTTTCCAATGCTTATAGTTAGGGTTTGGTTTGATATATTTTGATTTGAGATAAAATTGATTTTTAGGATTTATGAGTTGTGTTGAGTGATTTTGATAGAAGTTAGAGGAATTAATTTAGGTGTTATTGTTGTTGTTGAATTGTGTTTAAATTAGTTAAGAAGAAAATTAGAAAGAAAATTAAGTTTTAATTGAGTTACACTGTCAGTATTATTAGAACTTAATTATGCAGGTTATCTTTCTTTTTCTTATGTTTGGAAAATGGATAATAAAAACAAAAATGCCTTAGGCACTTGTAAAAGAGGGTCCACCCCCTTCTTTTCCATGTTATGGGATGTACTTCCCTTTAGGCAATAAGAGGGAGTTTCCGGTTCCCTGTTTCGTCATTTTGGTTTTTTTTAACAGTTCAGTTTCTTTTAAATTAGTTTCTGTTTTGTTTTAATTCTCATAATTTAATATATTAAATAATTATATTAATTAAATACAAATATGACATAAGTTAGCCCATTTAATTTGGAACCCGATTATGTTCCGATTTCTCGATTTCGATAATTTCGGCGACGAAGCAAGTTGCTCTGAATTCAACAAAAATTGACTTGCTAGCTAAGTTTGACGTGTAGAACGTAGTGGTGAGGTTAGTTTTTAGAAATTACGAGTTTTTACGAAGCGACCCAAAATAGGCCAATTTACGGTAAATTGAATCGGACGGTGTTTTAGTAGATTTAAGGTACGTATGGACAATCCGATTTCGACGTCGACGATTATGATTAATACCAGTTGTTAGGAATGGCTTTCGTGAAGATTATAGGTGTTTGACTATTTTCCCGTTTTCGGAATTTAGTGAATTAATTAATAGTGATGCGGTGTGAATAACGTAAGATTTGCGATGATGTATTTATTAATGAATACTTGTTGAAATGCAATGCGATGAAATATGTTTTGTACATGATGATGTGATGATTAAATTGATGTTGCTAATAAATGCGTCCGATTTGTGAATGCATGGATTTTGATGAATTTATTAGTGATGTTTGCATAATGCAATTATGATGCGATGATGTATTTATCTTGTTTTGGATAAATTATGGCGATGTGGGCTTTATGCCAATTTGGATGAGTGATGATGATGTTTTTGTGTTGTGTTGTTTTATTGTCGAGTCACATACATTTCATAAGTGAAGAGGGCTTTTATGCCGTGCGAAGATCGGCTTTATGCCAAGTGTCCCTAATTACGGACAAAACGATGGGTACCACATGCATAACATAGTCGTGTCTCATGGAGTCGTTTATGTTTATGTTTGAGTTGTTTAGCGTTGGGTTTTTGTTGATTCATGGATGATATTGAATTGCGATGATATATGTTGTGATGATGGGCTTTATGCCAAAAGCGAAGATGGGCTCTAGCCAATTTGTGATGAATTGTTTATGTTGCTTGTATTACTAGCACTATTTAATGTTGTTGGTTGATGTTGTTGTTTAAGACTACCGTGTTAATTAGTGATGTATTAGCTCGTGACGATTTCGTGGTGACGGAGGGTTATGTGTTGTTGCGACATTTTATGCCGATGAGGTTATGGTGATATAGTGTAGATTATACACATTAGGATGACGAGTAAAGTAAGTGAGTTTGATTATGTGTTGGAATTACACTTATTAACCTATACCCTTTATAATTCCGAAACTATATATATATATATATATATATATATATTTTTATCATGCCTTTAATTATATGTTTTGGAGTATCTCACCCTTTACTTGTTTTGCCGTTACCTATATATTGGTAACGTGCAGGTTATGAAGACGGAGTTTATAGCTGCTGTTAGTCGTGTCGGTGTCGCTCTGATACGTAGCACTCATGGGGAATATTTATGTTGTCATTGTTGTTGTTCTTTTGTTGCTTTCCTTTTGTAAAGAAGAATTATACTTTATGAAAAACATGATTTTGATGAGGAAGTTTAATAAAGGAGATGTTTGATTTCTATGAATCAATTTATGTTTTCCGCGATGCTATGTATCCGAAATTTATACTTTAAAGCAAACTGTTTAAAGTGAGTTATTTTTGAAGGTGTGACGCCTCAGTATTTAATTTATGAAATTTTAAATTACTCTGTTTTTTTTTGCATATAAAACTTTGGGTAGATTTGGGGTGTTACACTTTCCCCCTCAATTGATAGCCCACTCGTTGCAGATCCAAAATGAAAATGGTGAACCGTATGAAATATCTGTTACATATTTTTACAATCCATAATTTACTTTTTAGGTTGTAATATCTTCTTAGCATGATTAGGAATAAGTTTCTCAATGTTGTCAGCCAAGGAAATAATTAAATCATTGAATTTTTTCCTTGGATAAAAACCTTGAGAAATTATTCTCAAATATAAAAATGGACTGAAAAAGGTGAAATTAATAACAATAGTGATATTCTATGAGATAGATTGCAAGAACATAAAAATATTTTGTTTATGATTGGTAAGATTAATTTCTTCAATGAATGAATGTAACAACAATATCACAACCTTGAAATATTTCCTAACTAATTAAAAAACCTTAAAAGGTTTTTGTGCCTTGCAATCCATTTGAAAGAATGATATTTACAAGTTTGAAGCAGCTGTTGATGAGTTATAGGTTAGGGTAAAACATAATGAATGAATGCTCTTATAGAAAAACTAAGTAATCCCTCTCCTCGGTTGGTAGACTAACCAAAGGAATAAATGACTTAATATTTAAATAACAAATAAATAAAAATAGTGGTTCCATTATAAATAAATAAAAACATAAAATGTAGTTGTTGAGATTTTAAATGCGTCCTTTAGTTTATTTTCCCCTCAGTTTTTTTTATAACAAATGAGGGAATAAATTATATTTGTTTAAATCAACTTAACTTGTGACCCACTTAGGGTTTATACCTCATTTTTTTGGGTGGGGTGAAAGTTTTTTCATAAAATGTATTATTTGTAGTAGTGCAAGTTCTATGAGGAAATGATTTTTTATTTCAAAGTTCTTGGTACGACTATGATGCACTGGATTATTTGAGATGTTAATAGAACTCATGTTGTCACAATATAATATCGTGACATCTTATATAACATTCTACTCTTTTAGCATCTTCTTCATCCATATTAGTTGAGTGAAATTATTTCTGACAATAATGTATTCATCTTCTACAAGGGATATGGAAACACAATTTTTGTTTTTGTGAACCAAAATATGAGATTGTTCCTTAAGAAGAAACACCCACTTAAGGTACTCTTTTTTCCTCAACGTTTCCTGCGCAATCAACATATAATACTCAACTAGAATTGAGTTGACATCAATGGAGTATAAAAGCACATAGTCACAAGTTCCACTTATATACTTGATAGTTTTTTTTGACTTGTGTGAGATGACTAACTTTAGGATTGACTTGATAACAAGCATTCACACCTATATAGAAGGCGATGTTAGGATGAATAAAAATGAGATATAATTGAATCCCAATCATACTCCTATAGAGACTTTGATCAACAATTACTCCATGATCATCTTTAGTAAGCTGGACATAAGTGGCATCAAGAGTGCATTTATGCTTAACATTTTCAATATCCAAATTCTTTACAATATTCTCATCATACTTGCTTTGGGAAACAAAGATGTGATCTTCCATTTGTTTAACTTGAAAACTAGGAAAGTAAGTTCACTAACCAAATTCATTTCAAACTTAGATTGCATTTGTTGGATAAAATGTTATAACACATTGCTTGAAATTCCTCCAAGCATAATGTCATACACATAGATAAGAGCTATCATGAGCTTTCCTTCCTCTTTCTTGACAAACCTATTTTTTTGATTTCCTATCTAACATAGCCATTACAGGTGAAAAACTCTGCGAATCTTTCATACAAAGTTCTAGGAGCTTGTTTCAACCCATAAAGTGCTTTCTTGAGCATGTAAACATGATTTGGAGAACAAGGAACAATTGATCCTTTAGGTTGTTCAACATACACTTCTTTCTTAATATCCATTTAGAAAGACACTTTTTACACCATTTGGTACAATTTGAACTTTAAAAGACATGATATCTCAGTAATAATCTTATACTCCCCGGTCACTATTATAAGCAAAAAAATAACCTTAAATTTTAGTCACTATTATAAGCAAAAACATTAACTTTTAGACTAATTAATGCTTGTATTACTATTATACCCTTAAATAAAGTCAAAAGCATTTAATGTTAGTAGATGATTCATCAAATCACTAAGGATAAAATAGTAAATTTTACTTTGATTGGACATGAAACCAAGAAAATTAATTACACTCAATTAACTTTCTTATTTCATGTGAAAGTAGTTATTTTGGCTTATAATTATGACTGGAGGGAGTACCTTCTAAATGGGTGACATGGAAATTTTTATCAAAATAAACTCCCTCTATTTGGGTGTACCATTGAGCCATTAGAAGAGCCTTATTTCTTGTGACACGTACATTCTCACCGACTTATTTTTATAGATTCAATCGGTACCAATAATGTTGGAAGAGTTGGGTTTAGTAATCAACTTCCAACCTTTATTCCTTTAGAATTGTCCAAGTTTTATTGTAGGGAATTTAATCAATTTATCCAATATTTATACTTGGGGGATTTATTTACATTATTGGGATGCATTTTGAATATAAATCAAATATTTTCCATCACTTCTTTGTAATTGTTATACTCTTTTGATTTGGTGATGTCTCCTTCATTTAGATCCCCAATAATGTTTTCAATGGGATAATTTTATGAACTCTTGTGGATTTCCTTTGTTTATAGAAGTATTATCGTGTTCAACCTTTCGTTTTCATCTTCAACTGGTAGGGTGATGTTGTTATTTTTTTGGCATATCTTGTGCGACATGTTTCTTAGGAACGTTAGAGTCCTTCTCTTCTTGATTGACATCTTTGTATAGGGTGTCATCAATAATTACATTTATAGACTCCATCATAGATTTATTACAATTATTGAATACTCGGTATGCCTTACTATTTATAGAGTATCCTAATTCATCACTTTTAGGATCCGACTTGCGTGATTACTCTCTATAGGAAAAAATATAACACTTTCTACCAAAAAATGAAAATATCTCACACTTGAATTTTTTCCTCTCCACAACTCATAATGAGGGACTTTGCTACATGGTTTAATGATTAAACGATTATGGATAGGCACTAAGTGTTTATTTCTTTTGCCCAAAATTGATAGGGTAGATTATTGGCATGAATAATGACTTTAGTCATTTCTTAGGGAGTGTGATTCTTTTTCTCAACAACTCCATTTTGTTGAGGTGTGATGAGGGCTTAAAATCCACGAGCTCCACCTTCTAATGTACATAATCTTGAGCAACTCGAGCTCTGAATTACTCTTCCATGATCATTATGAGTTCTAAAAATATTGCCAATTTATTTTCCCTTCTCACATTGTAAATATTGACATAAACTTTCAGAGATATTGAAGTTATATGATTTTTCTCATTGAAAATCAACCAATCTGTACATTGAGAAATCATTAACACACATAAAGACATGTCTCCTTCCTCCTAGGGTTTCAACCTGCGTAGGTCTCATGAGATCCATGTGAATTAATCTAAGAACTATGGAGGTGGTAAGATGTTGGACCTTATTGAATGATATCTTGGTCTTCTTTCCTATTTGACATTCTCCATAAATATCACCTTCTTCAATCTTAATATTAGAAATACCAATGATGGCCTTTTTTGAGACAATCTTTCTTATACTTATGGGATTTAAATGACCAAGTTTCCTAGTACATACTTTAGTTTCATCAATCTTGGAGATCATGCATGATTGTGGTTGATTCTTTTCTTGCGGACACCACATAGAAGAGTTATCTGATTATATCAATCCTTTCATTATTTGAACTTAATGTTTTTAGTGACTTTGTATTCATAACAATTGAAATGACACCCAAATCTTGATCCCATAGTTGATTGACACTGATGAGATTAGAAGTTAGACCTTTAATGAGAAGTATATTGTCCAGACTTGGGAGGCCTGGGTAGTCCAACTTCCTTTTTCCAACGATTTCACCTCTGGCTCAATCACCAAAAGTAACTTAGTTGTTGGAATAATACTTTAAATTATTCAAATAGTTATTTTCTCCTGTCATGTTTCGGTATAAATCGTTATCAAAATACCAGTCTTCACACGAAGAGGCTCTTAAGAAGGTACATGCTATATGACTTAGAATTTCCTTCTCGGCATACAACACTTGTTAAGGGCATACATCTTTTGTATTATTCTAGGTAGGGAAAGGATGATAGTGGTAGAAATATCGACCATACTATTTATAGTAGAAATTTGTATATGACCTTGTTAACCATAATAGTGACATACCCTGGAAGCTCTACCATAAGCGTTAAAGTATTGGTTATGATGTCTAATAGGATGTTGTGACTTGTTGTTTGACAAGATGAACTCAATATTATTTATAGGAGGAACAAAATTTGTCATTGAGTTTAATGAATTAAAATTGAATTAACTCATTTCATATCTTTTTCGATCTTGCCTACCCCTAGAATTTCATCCAAGGTTTCAAATCCAGATTTAACATGCGAAACTTTTTAGTCATATCTTCAAGTTTGGAGTTTAAATGATCAACTTATTTCATTAATTCAAAGATGGTAGATATAAGATTCATTTGGTCTTGAAGCATAACATCAATTTCCTCCTTTTTTTTCATTAGCTTTGCAGTTTTCATTCCATTTGAGATACAACATCTTATAGGATTCAGTAACATCACCATTGGACAATTTACCCTCACTCGAGTCATAATCATTATACACATTAGATTTAGATCTTACGTGAGTTGTGAAATAAACCACACTTTTGGCTTTCTCACTATCACTTTCTTCATCTGACTCATCATCTAAAAAAGTGGCAGTATATCCTTCTTTTGTTTCCTAAGAAAGTTTGTACATTTGGACTGAATGTGAAACCTTCACATTCATGAAATTGGATTTCCTTTACCTTGTTTTGTTTATCCCCGTCTTTTTATTTGCACTAAAGATTAAACCCTTTAGAATTTTGAGGTTGATTGTCGTTGACATTGTTTGTGACACTATTCCTTATTCTCCTGTCAAGTCTCCTCCTGACCTTGCCAAATCTTTTGGCTATAAGGGAAATAGATTCAGTTAAATTTCCATTAGTATCACCTTCTAACTTTTATTCATCTTCTTCAACATCAACTTTGAATGCCAAACTCTTATTCTTTTTCCCAGATTTGTAATTTATATCCATTTCAAAAGTTATAAGAGATCATATCAACTCATCAACTTTTATTGTACTCATATCTTCCGCTTCTTCAATGATTGTGAGAATATCAGAATTTTTGTACTCATCAACTTTGGAAGAGATATGAGAATTTTCTAGCTAAACTTTTTTTGGAATATTTTCACCATGGAAAAGAGTTGTTTGAAATGTCACAGAGATGGACATTGAATTCGATAATAGTTTCATTCTTCTTCGTCTTCATATTTTCAAAATTTTCTGTAAGGAGTTTAAGTCTTGACATAGGAACCTTAGCGGTGCCTTCATGAGAAGTTTGGAGAATTTTCTAAGCTTCATTGGCGTTGGTGTAGGTGTTGATGATTCTAAGGATATTCTTCTTCATTATAAATAACATTAAGGGAAAAAGTTTTACCTTGTTCTTCTTCATATTCTTCCTCTGACCAGTACTTCTCATGCTTCAAGGTTTTAGTGTTCTCATCAGTTGAAGACTTTGAAGGAAACCATCCATTTATGGCTGCTTTTCAAGTCTTCTTATCCATAGACTTAAGAAAGGAAATCATGTGATCCTTTCAATAATCATATTTCGTACCATCAAGAATAGGAAAACCCTAGAGCTCACGCAACCAATTGAAATTTGATTCTCTTGACAACCCTAGAGCTCACGCAAGAATAGGAAGTGTGTATGTATTGTGAATATTATTTAGATGTGTAAATGAGATTGTATAGGTGTGTTAGTGGAGCTTTCATACCAACTGCACCAATTGCTGTATTTTTCTGCAACTGGTGTAGCACGCTCTAGGCCGCTTAGCGCGCTCTACTGTGCAGATCCAGTGAATTCTTTTAAAATTTCACTTGGTTTTCCTTTTTCCCACTTTCACCAAGGATTTTTGTATTGAATAAAATTAGTATTATTTTTCTAACTCTTTTGTTGTTGTTTGGACTCAAATTTTGGTCCGGTAGCTTGAGGTTACATTTGGTGATTTTCCGAGTTTGATCGTTTCAACTCGCAGATGTATGGTAATGATGGTTTTCAAAGTTGGTACACGCCGGATACTCGTTTATCGCTTTCTATAACATAACATGTTTAGGAAACTTTTCGTTTGTACATTTACCATGTCATTCATTCTTTTGCATTACTTGCTCATGAATTGAATCACTTTAGTTCCTTTTACCCATAAATATGAGGAAGCTTTCCATTGTTTACATATTTTGAGGCCACAATTCTTGTTTTAACTAGATTTTATTATGCTTAATCTTTTATTTTGTGTTGATTGTATGAATGCATGAAATGATCAAGGCATTTTGTTTCATTTTGAGCACAAATACCTTGGCCAAATATTCAATTCACCTTGTGAGTGTGTGAACCTTTGTTAGCCTTTGAAATTTTATCAATATCCATGTTTATTTGAACTTGATGCTTGTCTATGAGTGTTGAATTCACCTTTTATATGGATGTTGATTTCTTTATTTCTTGAACCCTCAATTATATGTTGTTGTATGAATTTTTATCTTGCCTTAAAAGTAGGAGTATTCACATAATGATGTTGGTTGGATTCAAGTTAGGAGAAGAATGTTTATATACTATTGTGGTTGGTATAAGGTTAAGAGAAAATAAAAAGAAAATGAAAAAATGAAGAAAAAAAATGTGAAAAAGAAAGATTAGAAAAAGAAAAAAAAAGAAAGAGAAAAAGTTTAGAAAAAGAAAAATAAAAAAAGTATGAATAATGTTGTGTTAATAAGTGAGGTGTTTTGGTTTGACAATTTGTGATGAAGAAGAAGTTTGAGTGAAATTGTATTGTTTGGAACTTTGTGAGTTGATCACCCCTTAGGTTTAGGCAAGTTTTTATTTTGATTAGCTTTAGGACTTATCACTTGTTTGTTAACCAAGCCACATTACAACGTTGAAAAGCCTTTGTGATTCTTGCATTTGTATTTTCAATACGTTTTTGGGATGAATGCATAATTTAGTCTATTTTTTGCAAGATTGTGGAGAAGTGTTTTTTATCCCTCACATTTGTGTGTTCTTCATCTACCGATGAATTTTTGCTAGGTGCAATTCATGATTGAACTTGTTTTGTTTTAGAATGTCTTACATGATTTTTGTACTTAGGATTTGTTTCATTTATATGTTATTATTGTAGTATGGTGGTAAGCATGTATTTTGTCGTGTACGTTTTTGTTTGAACCATACATTTGTTTTCTGTTTTAAAAACTTGTTGATTCATGATTATTTGATTATCATTCTTTTGTTTTTTTAGGTTTACTTGGGTTTGTTTGAGGAAAAACAATGTGTCAAGTTGGGAAGAGTTGATAAATGCTAAAATATCGTTATTTTGTGTATATAATTTATGGCACTTATCTCTTCTTTTTTGTTAATAATCGTTGAATAACCCCACTTTTGTTGTAAATATGTTTTATTGTGTTTTGTGTACATAATGTACCGTTTGATTAGTTTTAATGTATTTTGTAGGTATTTGTTGCACATTTGAGTATCGAGGAGGTCACGAGCGTTTGGAGCGCAAAAATGAGTTTTTTTTTACTATTTTGGCAGAAGCTGTGTTGATGAGGCCGCTGAGCGAGATTAAGGCGGTTTAACTTGTAAATATCTGAGCCCGTTGAGCGGGACTAATGAGATTTGTTTTATAAATTTATTTTTCTTCATTTTAGGTTATGGTATTGGGAAGTTTTGCTCCCAAATTCCATCACCATACATTTTTGATAGTTTAGCTTAGAAAACAACACTAGGGTCTTGCTTATGGATGATTGGAGGTGGATTGATTTTCAAAAGGTGTTGACAAATCGGTGTAAATGAGTCATGTATCTCTTCTCTTTCTTTGTATTTCTACTTGTTGGTTATGTATATATATCTACTCTTACTCATGTATATTTGTCCCCTTGTTGTATAAAGTTTGTTTTAATACGTGTTGGTGATTATCTTAGGTTTTACTCTATGTTAGGTATTTGAGCTTTTCTAGATATAGATCGCTTAGATTCTTACCTAGGATAATTATCGTTAGTTTGTGAATGCTAGGAATGGGTTTAGAGTGACATTCACTTAGGGTATTTGAGCTTAATGCCTTTGTGTTGGTGAGATATAGATGGATATTGAGGTGACGAGTGAATTCTCAATTTGGGTTAGAAATAGCTTGGATTGTGAGAGATATGTGATGAAACGTATAGCACCGTGGTGAGTATAAGACGGTAGATTTAAGTCTGTGACGGGTAGTGTACATTCGTTTCGGACAAGCTGTCTATCCTTAATATTTTTTGTTCATTTACTTTTTGTCTTTTATTTTCAACTCATTTAATCCCAAACTCATTAACGATAGAATTGTCGAACGACAAACCAGTAACCAATCTCTGTGGACACGATACGATACAACCTAATCAGTATATATCACCCGATAAAAATAATAATTTACTTTTTGCTTGCCACTAATACCGTCGCAACACCTACATGTTGGACCTTCAATGTTGGATGCGTCGACGACACCAGTGGGGGTGATCGACGTAGCCTTTTAGATTTTATCTCCCATACTTCATTTGCGTATGCGTCGACTCAAGGGTCAACACGTAACTTCCAGGGGGTTGCCCTTAAACGTGCGTCAATCGGAGAGGCACTTGCGTCGATGCATCTGGCCTTTTTTTGGATTCTTTGTTATTCTTCTATTAGTCAACCTTGTAGAACACACACATACTCTTCTAGGGATTTCGATATTATGAAAACTCAAGCATGCATCTACATACTCCCCCTTTTTGATGATGACAAAACCGACAAACACAAGGTAGTACCTGTACATAAGAAAACGCACAGAGGTATACAAGAGTCTATAAATAAGCTATGTGAGAGATATGTGAATATGAAATCCTTCTTGTCTTCATGTTTGGCTCACGAAAGTTCCTTCGTTCAATTGCTTTATTTGAAGTCCAAGGAACTAGTTCAACTTCCCCATCATGCTCATTTCAAAATCTCCTTGCATAAGCTTTGACCAAGGATATATTAGTGGAACCAAAAATGATATCATCTACATAGAATTGGACAAGAATGAAGTGTTTTCCTTGATGTTTAACAAAAAAGGGTTGTGTTAACCTTACCTCTTGAGAATCCTTGATCTAATAAAAATTTACTTATACGTTTGTACCAAGCTCTAAGAGCTTGTTTAAGACCGATATCGCACATTAAGTTTGTAAACATAGTTAGGATTCTCAAAATTATCAAAATCGGGGTTGAGACACATAGACCTCCTCATTAATGTATCCGTTAGGAAGCACTATTTTCTTCCATTTGAAACAACTTAAAATTTTGTGAGCATGCATATGCAAGTAAAGGCGTATAGCCTCAAGTCGGGCCACTGGAGAATAAGTTTCCTCATAATCGATGCCTTCCTCTTGATTATACCCTTGGGAAACAAAGAGGGCTTGTATGCGAGTTATTATTCAATTTTCGTCAAGTTTGTTCCTAAAGACCCATTTAGTGCCAATGACTCGATGATCTCACGGAGGAGGGAGAAGGTCCCAAACCTCATTTCTTTTAAACTGATTAAGTTCCTCTTGCATAGCTAAAAACCAATGCTAGTCGAGTAGGGTCTCTTTAGAATTTTTAGGCTCAATTTGTGAGACTAAAGCGAAATGATAACAAAAGTTACTTATCTTAGAGCGAGTGGTAACTCCCTTTGATATATCTCCAAGGATGTTGTCGATGAGATGATCCTTAGAGGTTTTCCATTCCAAAGGAATACCATCTTTATTACTTGATGATCCTCCCTCTTTCCTTGGATACTTGATCCAACTCTTCCTCGTTATTAGTAGGTTCCGAGTCCTTTTCTTTGAGATCTTTTAGTATGCTTTCCGAAGATACATATGCACCATCAAACAAACTACCCTTTCCGACTACTTTCGGATAAGATTCATCAAAGGAAACATGCACAGACTCTTCAACAATATGTAACCTTTTATTGTATGCTCTATAAGCTTTACTAGAATGAGAGTATCCAAGGAAGATACCTTCATCAGCTTTTGAGTCAAATTTACCTAGATTATCCTTTCAATTGTTTAATACAAAACATTTACATCCGAACACACGAAGATGGGAAATATTTGGTTTTCTTCCTTTCAGAAGTTCATAGGGAGTTTTGTTTAGAATAGGACGTACTAGGACCCTATTCAAAACATAACATGTCGTGTTAATGGCATCGGCCCAAAAGTATTTAGGATAACGATTTTCATTGATCATAGTTCTTTCCAGTTCCTCTAAAACACGATTTTTACGTTCCACAACTCCACAAGGTTGAGGAGTATGTGGTGCGGAAAAATCATGATCAATTATGTGCTTAGTACTAAACTTGTCAATCAAATCATTTTCAAATTCTCCTCCGTGATCACTACAAATAGTAATAATGTTAGCATTTAACTTGTTTTGGAAAATATTGGCAAACTTTTTGAATGCCGGAAAGGTGTCGCTCTTATTTGCTAAGAAAAGTGTCAAACAAAATCTAGAGTAGTCGTCAACAATGACAAATCCATAACAATTTCCACCTAAGCTTTTAATTCTAGACGGTCCAAAGAGGTCCATATGGAGAATAGTTTAGATTGACTATTTTTGATGATGTTCGACAACTTGGATTATGGGGGTGTGTTGAAATATTAAATTAGATTTGTTAAAAATATTAAATTAGATTAGTTTAGATTTCATATTTAAATATAATCCAAGTTGTGTAGGTCCAAGCCCATTTAGGGGTGTATATAAATAGTCCTAGTTTGTATCATTATTTGTACAATTCAATAATACAAATCCTTATTTCCTTTATTATTCTCTCTTTCTCTCCTCACTAAAAGTGCCTCACGCACTAACAGGGCTCGGGTTTGGTATGAGTGGAGACAACCTGACTTCGACTTCCATAATGCCAACGCTTATGATTAAAAAGAGTCATAGCATTGGTGCAGCCTCTGTCATGCAGTGGTTAGGATTTTTGGAAGGTGGTTTATTTACCATGTTAGTCGCACCTATATTCAGGGCCAAATATCATTCTCCATCATACACGGTTGATCTAGTTGGTTCAACGGTCCCGCAAGAAGACAACATGTCGAGGAGTTGAGAACACAACACAAGCAGCTGAACCAAACAAAAAGATAAGGAGAAATTTGGCTGTTTCTCGATGGAGTTTGCAAGACACCATGGACTAATTCTACTTGGTATAACAAATATTTGGTTTTGTCTTGATATGACCTTTTATAGCCAAAATATATTACAAAGGATATATTAAGTGCTATTGATTGGATACCTCCTTCAGAAACCATGAATGCATTATGCGAGTCTGTTATGGACACTACCATATTTTTGTCAACTTTTGCATCTAAATTTTAACCTCCATAGTTGTGATTCAATTTTTGCAGAATTGTGTTGAGAGCTTTATTTTAAATAAATAACCTTTCAATTTCATCAACATTAACATTATATATAACGTTACACAAATGTTTTTAGTTGTGAATTTTCCATTTGTAGTGTATTCTGTTTCAATAGTGTTCGATTTGCATAATTTTTAATAAACAAATAATAAAATGTGTTGTACCAACATTTCATAAAAATTAACTGATTTATAGAGTAACTTATTTCCATATTTTTGTTATAAAATTTAAGCTTGAGTTCATGGGTATATAAGGTTAACGTGGATGAACAAGAATCTAATGTTTTAAAAAAAAAACTCAATTTTAGCCTTTTTAATTGTAGCTGGATTTTATTGCTAGTCAAGGATCCAACAATAGTTCTTAACAATATTCTTTTTCCAACCCTTCGGTATCCTTATTCACTAGGATAGGGTGATCGATAAAGTGTGTACGATTAGCTAGAAAATTAAGGATGAGAAAACACTATTAATTTTGTACAATTGTTTAATGCAAAATATAATTATAAAGCTGTACAAAAACATAAATTACTGTTCCTCACTAAATTAGAAGACAATTTTGTATCTTAAGTACAATTTATTAAAAACAAATAGTTTTTAGTTTACTTACAACACACGCGCCACGCGCACATTCAAATCTTCATCATTTTCTCTTTTCCTTTTCATTAATGGTGATAGGTCAATTTTTTTAACTGTGCAATGTGAAGATATTAAGACTAAGGTCGTCAATTTTACTATAATTGTCCAATCTCCAAAATTATTATTTTTATTTTCAGTCAAATGAGTTCTACCTGATCTAGAACTCAATGTTATTGGTGAGGAAGCCTAGCACAAGACAAAAGAACGTTATAGTGGCAAGTGGCATAAATAGTAACATAACATTTGCAGAAATAGTCCTCCAAAATTGTTTCATCATGCCATAAAAAGAACTCATAACATATCTATTGATGGTGAAGACTTACTAGGAAAGGCCATGAGGTGTATTTTCAATAGAACTCTTCATCAACAATTATTTTAAAAAAATTATTCAACACGAAGGTTATTAAATTTGAATTGAAAATATAACAAACACTAAAAAAAATTTATTCCCCAACGGGGGGAACTATTATTACCGGCTCGATGGTAAAACTAGAGTCAAATGGGCTAAAATTCAAATTACTAATGACGAGGCTACTAAATTCACATAAAATCTTGATTTCATGCTTAGACTTAGTTATCTTCCACAAGCATAACTTGCTATCTCGGATTCGATAATACCGATCATTCAAATTTTGGCCATTTTAAGTATGATAATATTTGAATTTAATGATTATAATCGTAATAGTTATAAATAATGCGTGTTAATGGAATCTTTATAAAAAACAATAAAAACTATTTTTATTTATCTCCTCTTTATGTGAGCATTTTCGTTAAACATTTAAATTTTTTAAAATATAAATGAGCATAACAAGATTATAGATTTTCTTTTTACTTTAGAAATTAAAAAAAAATCGATTATAGTTTGTTATGGACACTACCTCAAATTTTTCTTCTTTCTGCGGATCCTTTCTAGACTTTTCTTAAGATGGATTGGTGATACTGACGTGGAAGAAAAGAGTCTATGGCATCACACATGACTATGAGCATCTTTCAATTGGTTATGGATTTTCTTTTGGGCACACTCGCGAACATGCCATAGCATCTACGTGTTTTCCGCTTGGGCTTCGGGTAAGGTGGAGACTACGACTTGACTTCCAAAATGCCAACGCTTATGATTAAAAAGAGTCATAGTGTTGTTCGGCCTCGTCATGCGGTGGGGATTTTTGGTGATGGTTTATTTACCACGTTAATCGCATCTATATTCGTGGACAAATATTATTCTCCATCATACGCGGTTGATCTAGTTGGTTCAACGTCCTACCAGACATCATGTGGACGATACTCGATGACATGAGTACTCCCGCGGTGACATACTATTTGAGATGAAGATGTCATAAACTTCTCATTTTACAACTTTAGTTGTTGAGAACCAAACACGCAATCGAACCAAACAAAGAAGATAAGGAGAAATTTGTTTGCTTTCGATGGAGTTTGGTAAGACACCATGGACTAATTCTACTTGGTATAACAAATATTTGGTTCTCGCTTGATATGACCTTTATAGCCAAAATATATTGCGGAAAGATATATTAAGTTCTATTGATGGAATACCTCCTTCAAACCATGAATACATTATGCGAGTTTGTTATGGACACCACCACTTTGTCAACTTTTGCATCTAAATTTCAACCTCCAAGTTGTGATTCGATTTTTAATTGTGTTGAGAGCTTTATTTTAAATAAATAATTTTTCAATTTAATCAACATTAACATTGTATATATAAGTTACTTAAATGTTTTTTTTGTTGTGAATTTTCCGTTTGGCGTATTCTATTTCAATATTGTTCGATTTTCATAATTGTTTAATAAACAAATAATGATATGTGTTGTACCAACATTTCATTAAAATTAACCGATTTTTAGAGTAACTTATTTCCATATTTTTGTTATAAAATTTAAGTTTAGTTCATGGGTATATAAGGTTAACGTGGATGAACAAGAATCTAATGTTTTAAAAAAAATCTCAGTTATAGCCTTTTTAATTGTAGCTGGATTTTATCGCTAGTCAAGGGATCCAACAGTAGTTCTTAACAATATTCTTTTTCCATACCTTCGGTATACTATTCCTTAGGATGGGGTAAAGTGTGTATGATTAGCTAAAAAATTAAGCATGAGAAAGAACTATTAACTTTGTACACTGTTTAATAGAAAATATAATTATAAAACTGTACAAATACATAAAATTAGAAGACAGTTTTGTATCTTAAGTACAACTTATAAAAAACCATTTAAGTTTACAACACACATTTAAATCTTCATCATTTTCTTTTCCTTTTCATTACTGGTGATAGGTCTTTTTAATTGTGCAATTTCAAGATATTAAGACAAAGATAGTCAATTTTACTATAATTGTCCAATCTCCAAACTTATTTTTAAATTTGTCAAATGAGTTCTACCTGATCTAGAACTCAATAATATTTATGAGGACGCCTAGCCCAAGAAAAAGAATTATAGTGGCAAGTGGCATAAACATTAACATACCATTTGCATAAATAGTCCTCAAAATTGTTTCATCATGCCTTAAAAACTCATAACATATCTATGGATGTGAAGACTTATAAAGCAGGTGCATTTTCAATAGAACTCTTCATCAACAATTATATTAAAAAATTATTCAACACTTGGTTATTAAATTCTAATTGAAAATATAACATATGCTAAAAAATTTATTCCCAAAAGGAGAAAATATTATTACCTACCGATGGTGGTAAGAGTCAAATAGGCTAAAATTCAAATTACTAATGATGAGGCTACTAAATTCATTACAATTTCTTGAATTCATGATGAGACTTAATTACCTTCCACAAGCATCAACATTGTCTTGGATTCGAGAATCGATCATTCAAATTTTATGAATTTTAAGTATGTTAATATTTGAATTTAATGATTATAATCGTAATAGTTATAAATAACGTGTTAATGGAATCTTTATAAAAATTAAAAAATTATTTTTATTTATCTTCTCCTTTTATGTGAGCATTTTCGCTTAACATTTAAATGTTTTTAGATATAAACAGCATAACAAGTGATTATAGAATCTTTTTACTTTTGAAAAAAAAAAAATCACATTCATGAGTTTCTTATGGACACCACCTCATTTTTTCTTCTTCTCAGTTCTTTCTAAGGGCAAATTTTCTTTAATGGATTGGTGATATGACGAGAAGGAGAGTCTATGGCATCACACTCATGACCATGAGCATCGCTTCAATTGGTTATGGATTTTCTTTTGGGCACACTATAGAACATGCCATAGCATCTATGTGTTTTTCCGCTTAGGCTCCCAAGTTTGTACGTGGGTGGAGACTACCTAACTGACTTTCATAATGCCAACACTATGATTAAAAAGAGTCAGTGTTGTCAGCGACTGGCTATGCAAGTTGGTTAGATTTTATTGGTGGTTTATTTACCACGTTAGTCAAGCATCTATATTCGCACAATATCATTCTCCATCATAATGCCGCGGGTTGATCTCATTACCATCATCCCACAAGGCATAAATATATTGAGGATACTCGATGACATGACTAATTAACGCAAAGGATGTTATTGGCGTATGAAGATGTCAAAACTTCTCATTTCCAACTTTAGTTGTTTAGAACACAATATAAGCAAATCGAATCCAACAAAGAAGATAAGGAGAAATTTATTGTTTTCGATGGAATTTGCAAGACACCATGGACTAATTCTTACTGGTATAATAAATTTGGTTCCGCTCTTGATATGACCTTTTATAGCCAAAAATATAATAGTGTAGGATATATTATGCTATTGATTGATACGTCCTTCGTAACCACATGAATTCATTGTTGCTGTTAGGACACCAAAGACACCTTTGTCAAGTTTTGCATCTAAATTTCAACTCCATAAAAGACTATTTTGTGTAATTGTTAGTGAGAGCTTTATTTTAAATAAATAATTTTTCACATTAAAAATGGTATATAACGCTACGTAAATGTTTTTTTTGTTGTGAAATTTCCGCTATGTGTATTCTATTTCATTACATCGATTTGCATAATATTTTTAATAAACAAATAATAAAATTTGTTTACCAATACTACAAAATTAACCGATTTTAGAGTAACTTATTTCCATATTTTGTTATAAAATTTAAGTTTGAGTTCATGGCATATAAGATTAACGTGATGAACAAGAATCTATGTTTTAAAAAATCAAATTTTACCCTTTAATCAGAATGGATTTTATCGCTAACAAGGGATCCAAACAATAGTTCTAACAATATTCTTTTTCTAACCCTTCGTATCCTTACCCTTAGGATCGGCAAAGTGTATGATTAGCCAAAAAATTAATGATGAGAAAGAATCTACACTTTTGTACATTGTTTAATGCAAATATAATTATAAAACTGCATAAATACATAAAATTAGAAGATGCTTGTATCATAAGTACAACTTATAAAAACAAGTTTTAAGTTTAGTTACAACACACGCACACACACGCACATTCAAATTCCTTCATCATATTTGGTTCTTCTCTTGATATGACCTTTATAGCCAAAATATATTGCGAAGGATATATTATGCTATTGATGGATACCTCGTAAAACCATGAATACATTATGCGAGTTTTATGGACACCACCACATTTTTGTCAACTTTATCTAAATTTCAACCTCCATAGTTGTGATTCGATTTTTGCAGAATTGTGATGAGATATTTATTTTAAATAAATAATTTTTCAATTTAATCAACATTAACATTGTATATAACATTACGTAAATGTTTTTTTTTTTTGTGAATTTTCCGCTTGCGTGTATTCTATTACAATAGTGTTCTATTTTGCATAATATTTTAATAAACAAATAATAAAATGTGTTTCACCAACATTTCATTAAAATTAATCGATTTTAGAGTAACTTATTTTCATATTTTTGTTATAAAGTTTAAGTTTGACTTCATGGGTATATAAGGTTAACGTGGATGAACATGAATCTAATGTTTTAAAAAGTCTTAGTTTTAACCTTTTCAATTGTAGATGGATTTTATCGCTAGTCAAGGGATCCAACAATAGTTACAATATTCTTTTTCCAACCGATTTTTAAAGTGTGTATGATTAGCTAAAAATTAAGGATGAGAAAGAACTAATACTTTGTACATTGTTTAATGCAAAATATAATTATATTATCGTATAAATACATAAAATTAGCCATTGTATCTTAAGTACAACTTATAAAAAACCAATTTTAAGTTTACTTTTACAACACACGACATCACACATTCAAATCTTCATCATTTTCTCTTTCCTTTTCATTAATGGTGATAGATCAATTTTTTTTAATTATGCAATTCCAAGATATTAAGACAAAGGTCGCCAATTTTACAATAATTGTCTAATCTTCAAAATTGTTATTTTTATTTCAAATAAATGAGTTCTACCTTGATCTAGAATTCAATGATATTGGTGAGGAAGCCTAGCCCAAGACAAAAGAACGTTATAAAGTGGCAAGTGGCATAAACATTAACATACCATTTGCGTAAATAGTCCCAAAATTGATTCATCATGCCATAAAAAGAACTCATAACATATCTAT